>BQNB010187005.1:0-12076 GCA_026074375.1 Tanacetum coccineum
GGACAGTCAAAGTTTTTTTCTTTTTTTATGATCCTATTATTATGTAGTGCTCTACTTTAGAGTGAGGGGAGTGGTTGCGTTTTTGGTTGGCGCCAAAGAACGAGCCCAACATGAAGAACGGCTCACCATTCCATGTCTCGTGCCATTGAGGCTCGCGCCATAGATACCAGCCAGCGTCGTTGGGTTTTCTTTTTTGCTTTCTTCTTTTTGTCCTTTTCTGATTTAGTGTGGTATATGTGTACCAACGGCACCAGATCTTCTGATGCCAACGGATACCGCACAAAATGTGGTGCCAAAGGATGTCTGGTGCCGTTGTGGTTTTGGCTGACGTGGCACCACTTTTTGGCTATTTTTGCCAACGGCACGAAGCCAGAGGCACAACCATTCCCAGCTCTCTTAGACCTTCTATTTTATAAGTTTACTGGAAGTCAAAGTTTACTCATAGTGGAACAGTTAAATACCTTCTATTTGATGTCACATATTTTAACTCTTTAATTAATGTTAATGTTTTTTATTATACCATTTTGATACTAAATATTTTACTAAGCTAGGGCTGTCTCATGATTTTTGGAGGCCCTGTTCGAAAACTTAAATGCGCCAAAAATTTTAACGCATGCGTCGAAAATGTAAACGTAATGCATATGTAAAGTAGTTTTAGTCGAGTCTAAACATTATTAAAAATAAAGGCAAATGATATAAATACATCACATTAATAAGATTAAACAAATTTTAAACTCTCGACACACGAAATATTCAGTGATGTTAAACATATTAAGCTTTTGGTAATGTTTTCTTAAATATTGGGTTAAAAGTGTCTTTTATGAAACTAGCTTGGAGAAAAAACAGAAAACACAAAGATAAAGATGGTGAAACTTGAAACTATAAGGTGTAAAAGTGTAAATAACACATATAGGTCATCTTCTTCACGAGCTTGTCACACCTCTATCTCCTGTGTTATTAAAAATTTCTGTAAATCACATAAACCAATTAAATATCTCCTTACATTTTGTATGAATTAAATTATCTTAAGTTTTTAAACACATTCTAACTAGTTTTATGTTAAAAATCGAACTAAATGAGCATCGATGGCTGTAATTATGGTGCCTCTACAGATTTGGAGGCTCTCATCAGTCGACCACCCCGCACATGCTCAAATCTGGCCCTATACTAAGCAATGTCTTTCCATTGTTCAATATAAATATTTGATTTAAATAAAATTAAGTTTTATAAATATGTGTTCACAAATGCATTTTTTATTTGCTTGGGTTATAATAAAAATAATAAATTAGTAACTTGCTTAGTTTGTATCATGTATTAGTAATATACATTTGAGTAAAAAAGTATTTTTAATATTAGCATTGATTATATGTGTTGCATTGATGTGTGAGTACATTTATAATTGTAAACAAAACTTTAAACTTGTAATGTTTAAAATTATTTTTTATTGGTGCATTAAAAGTATTGTTCAATATACTTTATATGTTGATTACTTCAAATATTTGAGGTATTAAATGAAGAAAGATAGTGCTTTATGCATTATAGTATATATAAGTCCAATCTTTATTAAATTAAATACATGATATATATGGCTCATTTCTTACATGTAAATGCTAAAACACCACTCGTATTCCAGAAAAAGATCCAACATATTTTCCTAAATAATATTGAGATTATTATTAGTTAGTTTGGTAATTTAATTAAATTATGAAGTACAACATTGGCTCTTAGTGAAACTTGTAGTTTGAACTTTTCGAACTTTGTCTAATGGCTTTAAAAACATAATGGCTTATTTTGGAAAAATATAAGATGTAGAAAATGAAATTGATAAGTTGCTACTAAAACCGCCTAAAATATATTGTCAATCCAAGTAAAAAAGGTAAACAAATAAGAGAGTAGATCAAATTACTTGGCAAAAGAAGTTGAAAAGGTTATATAAATATGATAGGTGAAATAAATACAATTGTTGGACGATCTCCTTGTCACTGCAATTGTATTCTCAGGCCAATTCAACTTTGGTTGAAACAAGTCGTCTATATTTATATAGTCCTTTTGTTTCTTGCCAAATAAAAAAATCCAATAGGTCACAACATTCTATTAAATTAATATGCCGATTTTGTTTGCGGATTAACTCATAAAATATACTATGTTATTTGTTTATGACTTTTGTAAGGCCATTTTTCGATCGCCTTACCTAAGTTAACAAAAACCTCAAGACCAGCCATTGTTGGAACAAGTTTTATAGTTAGCATGAACATATTTGGTAATCATCTTTAAGAAATTTGGTCTTCAACTCTAAATAGTAAAATGAGTAATTATGTCATTTTCTCTTATTTACTATAAATGCCTATTTATCCTTTATATTAATTTCTAAATACGAATAGAAATGAATAGTATAAAGGGTAATTATGTCTTTTTGTGTTGTTTACTATAATTGCCTATTTATTTACTATAACATGTTTAACGCTTAATCTCTACAAACGTTGAAAGAAAGTAACCCACTTTACATTGTTTATTTCAACTCAATGAAAATTCAATTAAATTTTACGTTTATATTCATCCTTGAATTTAGAAATGTTCAATAAAAAATAAATAGTTAGAGTTAAGTTTAATTACACACTTGAAAGGCCCTTCATTTCTTCCTCGGTTATTCCGATAAGCATGATATTTCTTATCATAGTGCATCATTGGCCTCCTAAGTGTGTGGTTTGATTTTGCTTACTGTCCATGTTCGAGATTATCAATGTCGGTTTGCCACAAATATCCTCAAAAGCTTTGGCATACTTGCTGAAAAGAAATGTGTTTAGCTTAAATCTAAAGTATGGTTCACAAGACGCATAAAGCAGTTATTCTTGGACCATACAAAAGGAGTTAAACACCATTAAGAACTTGAATACAATACAAAGCTAGGCTACTGTCTATACATAGGTGTAAGATAAGTACATATTTAAGATTTGGGGTTTGTCAAGGAAGGGTCACAAACGGTCACGACGTACCCCGGTTAGAATGCATACATTGTGAAATATGTGTGTTAGATCAGTAGATGTGTGGTTAAAACATTATGTTGGATATGACGTTTGAATATGCTTATTAAATGGTAACTTATTGTCTATATATACTACAATTGGCTTTAGGCTTATCGAATGGTAACTTATTGTCCGCTTCATAATTCATTTGTTGAATAATTATGTTTGGGCACAACAGTTACTCTAAAAGAAACTAGAGCTTTAGCTGAAGCTAGAAAAAGTCCATCAAACAAGGGAACTCTAACTTTTGAAGTTGATGAATGTTTTGGACGAATAATTGGAAAAGACAGTCAGTGGTTTATAACGAAAGGCGGATGTGTGATGCGAAAGTACGCAAAGTTAGATGGAACAACTTGGAAAAAACAACCGGATCTATTGAAGATCGATATTATCTCTAAAACGACGGTAAGTTTGAACTTTATTGTCGCGTGTTGATTGCGATTTTTGTTATATTTTCCATCTTGAAGACCAACTATATTCCACAAGAACGTGACTTTGAAAACGATGTGAAACACAACCATAATGGTAACTAAAAAGGATAAAAAAAGGGTCTGCAAAGAACCATATATGTAATTTTTTATGTTTAGAATATCTTATGTTTTGTTTACCTCTTAAATCCATAAACCCACCAACACACATTGTGATTCCAGGAAAACTCCAACTTTAATTTCAAATGTCAACATATGCGTAATGCTATGTCATCACAGTTGGGTTACCAACACAGAAATCACCAGTACAAGTTGCACCTTCATTATAAAGAATATAAGACAAAAGAGGAGGCAATGACACATCCGCCAAAAGGTATAAAAGTTTCTGGGTGAAGTTATGTGAAAGATTTTCAAGCGAGAGTTTCCAGGTTTTAACCTTTTATCTTTATACGTTTGTAATATTTCTTTCTTTTTTTATTTAATGATTTCTGATTATAATTATTTTCCCTAAATTTTTTTTTAACTCTTGTAGAAGATAAGCAATAAAAATAAGAAAAATCGATCACTGAATGAATTTCCACCCACAGTTGGCACACTCTCGCTTGCTAGAAGAGTTGATATGGTGAGTTCGTTAAATAAAAAAATCAATATTACTTCTTTATGTGCATTATTGTAATGTTTATTGTGATATTTATCTAAACAGAGTAGAAAAGAAGGAAAAGAAGTTTCTGAAATTGATCAGTTTAAAATGGCACATTACTCAAAAAAGAGAAAAAGGAATGATCAATGAGAAGGCTAATATCATTTGTGTAATTTTGATTTAAATATCTACTCTGCATAAATCTTGAAATTATAAATCATATGTTGTTGAAATTATAATGATGCAGAATGAATTACGAGCTGAGGAAGACACTTGGTCATGCACAGCGGCAACGATATGTTTGAAAAAGCTTGGTTATATTCCTGGACATATAAAAGGACGTTCTGCATCTACTAAGAAAATATTGGAAAATGTAAACTTAAGATCCGAGTTAAAGGTCATGAAGGAATCGCAAATCAAACTTTAGGAGAATAAAGCTACTAACGAGAAAGTGGATTACTTGTTAGAAGAGATGAAGAAAATGTCTCGATTGCTACAACAATTTCAAAAACGCGTAAGTTCTCGTTTTATATAAAAGTCATTTTGAAGTTTTTACTTAATATGATGTTTGACCCATGTGAAAACACAGCATAATAGTTAGTGAATACCATTTGACCCATAATGAATGCTAGTGATCCCCGATGTCGATTTAGTGTAGGCTAGTAATTTTATGCCGTTTCCTTTGAAATGCCTTCATAGGAAACTAGACATTAGCGCCGGTTGGAGCTTTTTATCTTCTTATATCATGTTATTAAACTACAAGGTAACCCAAAATTTATAACATGTAGCTAAACCGGGTCTTAGGGACACATGAAGTAGGAATCTGTAAGCATACCAATTAAGCTTCTATATCAGTTGAAGTTTACTTTGTTCCTTCTGAAATCTTTTGTTAATCTTTGCCTGGATCCATTGGGTATTAATTATTTCGTTGCAGTCTGTCATTCTGGGCTTCCTTTAGATCTTGCTTGCGTATGCTGATTGTTTTATAGATTTGTCACAATTGGACTGTTAGACTTCAATCCCTAAGTAGTAGCAAAATCCTAAGTATCGCTCATGTTATTCGAATTTTTCTTCATTTGAGCTTTGAAATTGTCGATTTCTTTCTTTGTGGTGCCAGTGATGATCAAATCATCTACATAGACTCCATTATAGTATTGAGTCTTTTGCACTTATGGTGTAGATTGCTTGTTTCTAAGTGCACATTATTCTTAAAGCTAGAGATTTTAAAGTGATGTCTAGTATTATGTCCAAAGCACGTGGTGCCTTGTCTTAGTCCTTATAGTGCTTTAATAAGCCTAGTAGACTTTCCTTGGTCTTGTCTCTTTATGAAACCTTCGTGTTGTGTGACATACACTCTTCCTTTAATATCTCTCATGAAGGAAATCAGATTGCCATCAAGGTGATGTATCTTCCTCATATATTGTTAGCAGCTATGGCAAGTAGTAGGCGTATTGTTTCCATCCTAGCTACTGGTGCGAAGACTTCTTCAAAGTCTATGCCATGCTCTTGTATGTAGCCCTTTGCTACTAGTCTTGCTTTATGCTTGACTATATTTCCATTAGCATCCTTTTTGGTCTTAAATACCCATTTTAACTATTGCTTTTATTTCCTTTGGTGGTAGTTTGTAACTCCCATGTATTGATTTCTATTGATGGAGTCTAATTCGAACCTTCATTGCATGATACCCATTTTTTATCGGTTATGCTTTCCTTGTAATTCATAAGGTTCGTCTCTTACTAGTATGTAAGTCCTCATGTTCTCGTATAATCATTAAGTGTTCTAAAACTCTTACTGGTGTGTGATCAAAGGGTGATGGAGAGTCATGACTTGAATGAGTCAATGTCACTTTGATAGTGAAGATGGTTGGCTGAATTATGGTGTATCTTGGGAAATAATTCTGAAGATCGGTAAAAGGTGTGTTAAATGGTTGAGAGTGTGGGGAGATTTCTTGGTGATGCCTAATCACATTATTATTTGGAAATTCATAATCTTCTTCAAGAGTTGAATTATCATGATCAAACGATCTTTCAAGGATTTTCTATTCTGAAATCTGTCGCATTCTAGGTTCGTTAACAGTATGTGCTCACTCATGTAGTCCTTCCATCCCCTGTTTCATTCTCCTTAAACTATCACACTCTACCTAACACATATCCTTTTTTGTATATGGCATCAAATAGACGAAGCTTATGATCCTGGATTCGTTATTTTCCTAAAAAAAGGTTTAAATAATCCATTTTTAATAACTTCTTTCGTCTAGTAACGTCAGATGTTGTGATGGTACCTTTGGCATATGTGCCTATGCAACCGAAAAGATCTTAAGTTACTAGATTTGGCTTTCTTGTTTGATAGCTACATTTTCTTAAATACCATAGACTGTCCATATTTGTCTCTATATATCCTACAATCATTTTCGTGTAGCGAATTCTTGCTCATCAACCTCTGAGAGTGGCCCATTCTAATAAGGTTGGTTCCAAGTCTCTTCTTCAACGAGGTTAGATTCAACGTTGGTATTTTCCTTAAAGGACATTTAGGTGCAACGTGCCCTAATTTCTTGTCATTCAATTTCGCAACGTAATTTGCTAGAAACATAATTCGTCTTTCCTTGAAGTTATTTAATCTATAATTAATTTTCCTATAAGAATTTTTTCTTCATTCCTCTCTTTTCCTTAAAATTACTCAATGGTTTCTATCCTTGTGAATGATTTGGGTTTTCCTCGTCCTCTTACACTTTAAATATTTTACCCTTTATTCCTCATTCGTGAGTGCACATTAGTTTAATCCTGATTGTTCTCTTTGATTGCCTTTCTAAACTTAATCCTTCTTCATAAGTCTTAAGTCTACCAATTGAGCTTTCTTCTAGAGTTATTTCGTCCTAGATCCCGTAGTATTGTATCTCTTGACTGCAACTATTTTGCAAATACCTATCAGAGTATGGCATTTAAAAGTTGCGTACAATTCTTCATCTTCATGGTATGCCCTAAGACTCGCGGCTTGGTTTACAAGGGTTGTTAGTTTTAATGGTAATGCATCGATTGATTCATCTTCTTTCATGTGTAAACCGATCTCCAAACTCAGATTTGAGAGTTTGCAATCGTGCTTGTTGTACCCTAACATCTTCTATGTGCCTAATTTTCCAAGGCATCCCAAATGGCTTATGTGCATTTTGTGTTTAGTGATTTGAAGTTGTTGTTCTTCTGGTAAGGCTTGATAAAGGAATGCAATAGCAGTTTTATCTTTTTTATTATCTGCTTGGGTTTTATCGTTGGGTTCTATTGTTTCCCATAAACCGTTTGCTTCGAGGATAATTTGCATTCGAATTGCCCATAGTGAGTAATTCGAGGGTTTTAAAATTGGACATTGGAATTGTGGTGTACTAGTGGTACTTACTTCCTTTTTGGAAGTGTCTCCAGTTTCTTTTGTCATATCTCTAAGATATATAATAAAATCTCCCAAATAAAATTTCTAACACTAAGTGTGTCGAAATTAAAGTGAGTACTCAAATTTGTGTGCCTAAAAGGCTATCTAACTTAACGGGGGCTAGTTTTGTTCCAAAAAAAAACTACCCTTGGGGATTTTATATTCTAAAATGAATAACCTAAGGTTAATTACTCCTTACAAGTTATTCTATAAATATAGTCAATACTATATTTTTTTTCGGGTTCTAGGCAAAGTTACTATCTAGAATTTTCGGGGGTAACTTTCGTATATAGCCTAAAACCAATGATCTATATAAATAAAACTGAATAAAATTTATATAGAGAAAAAAAACTAATAAAAGGGAAAGTTGGGGGTTAAAATTGAAACCTTTTCTAGGTTTATTAAACCTAGTTCCCTTGTGTTAGTTTTGTCCGCCCCTTTTGTTTGTGTTTATGGAGTTCGTCTCTGTGTACTCCTTTTGGGGTTCTGACTTGGGTCTTTCTTTTGACTCCTTGTCCTCTTGGTGGTTTTGTTCACCGGATTAGATGGCGATTATTATCGTCTCTGTTCTTGTGTTCTTGACCACGAATCTTCAATTTGTTATTGCGAAAAATTTAGGGTTTCGCAGAAAAATTGGGGTTTTCGTTTGGATAATCTAGAATCAGTGATTGATTCCTGCGGGTTTAATATTGAATCTTCAAAAGGTTTGTTTGTTCCTTTAGATTAACTTGGTGTTATACCGCGTGTTGATGACGGATTATTATCCAAAAATCGTGGTATGATTTTCCTTTTCGAATCTTAATTTGTTGCCTAATCTCCCTGTTTTTGAGATTAAAGTTTTTTTTGGTTAAAGGATTTTTTTGGTGAAACCCTTCGTTGCCAGTGATTGAAATAATCACTTTGGTGGCGTCGTTGGATTTTCCTGGAACGATTAATACGTTCCTATATTAACACGAAAATGAAATTAGATTCGTGTTATTTGGTAAAGAATCTGGAAAAAAAACTTTGGCGACTTTTGGTTCGAATGATGAACACTGGTTTCTTCAATTTGTTTTCTGGGCAAGTGATGATTTGGTTTAATCCTACCAAGAGCTCTGATGCCAATTTTTGGATCGATTCAAGGAATTAAAACGCAAAATATTTATTATATCAATTGCAATACAATTTCTATACAAACAAATTCTGTCATCAATCTAAATGTTACAGGAATTCCTATCTATATATAGAAAACTAAACGGTGTGTTTGAACCGTTGTGATGGTTCGTGAATAACTGCTTTGGCAGTTATTTGACAGTTATTTAACTGTCAAAGTGGCGGTTTGGGTTGGGGTATGCTGTTTTGCCCCGTTTGACCCATGTTTGGGATTACTGGCTGGGTCGTGACCCAATAATATTTCTTTCTTTTTTTATTTTATGATTTCTGATTATAATTATTTTCACTAAATTAACTCTTGTAGAAGATAAGCAATAAAAATAAGAAAAATCGATCACTGAATGAATTTCCACCCACAGTTGGCACACTCTCACTTGCTAGAAGAGTTGATATGGTGAGTTCGTTAAATAAAAAAATCAATATTACTTCTTTATGTGCATTATTGTAATGTTTATTGTGATATTTATCTAAACAGAGTAGAAAAGAAGGAAAAGAAGTTTCTGAAATTGATCAGTTTAAAATGGCACATTACTCAAAAAAGAGAAAAGGAATGATCAATGAGAAGGCCAATATCATTTGGGTAATTTTAATTTACATATATACTCTGCATAAATCTTGAAATTATAAATTATATGTTGTCTAAATTATAATGATGCAGAATGAATTACGAGCTGAGGAAGCCACTTCATCATGCACACCGGCAGAGATATGTTTTAAAAAGCTTGGTTTACAATTCCTGGACATATAAAAGGACGTTCTGCATCTACCAAGAAAATATTGGAAAATGTAAACTTAAGATCCCAGTTGAAGGTCATGAAGGAATCACAAATCAAACTTCAGGAGGAGAATAAAGCTACTAAAGAGAAAGTGGATTACTTGTTAGAAGAGATGAAGAAGATGGCTCAATTGCTACAACAATTTAAAAAACGTGTAAGTTCTCGTTTTATATAAAAGTCATTTTGAAGTTTTTACTTAATATGATGTTTGACCCATGTGAAAACACAGCATAATAGTTAGTGAATACCATTTGACCCATAATGAATGCTAGTGATCCCCGATGTCGATTTAGTGTGGGAGAAAACCGTACATGATAAAGCAAGCACCAGTGTAACCGTGTAGGCTAGTAATTTTATGCCGTTTCCTTTGAAATGCCTTCATAGGAAACTAGACATTAGCGCCGGTTGGAGCTTTTTATCTTCTTATATCATGTTATTAAACTACAAGGTAACCCAAAATTTATAACATGCATCTAAACTATTAACTAACAGAAACATTGTCATATCAGTTACCCTTGTCAGGGGACTTCAAGTAAAGCACAACCACCACTCCAACACATAAGAAATATTTGTAAGAAACAAAGGCAGATTTTTGAAAATATGACAACAAAAAGTAGCTTGAAGCATTTAATTGTTTGTCAGAATACCAACAACTGCAAGCATTGCCCATCTCAGCTTGCGTGAACCATTTAAGTGTGTTTGAATCATACCCTAATTATGGTCTGCTGATAGTGGGCATTGTTGGATACTTGGATGCTACTTATGTTGGTGCAGCCGCCCTACTGAACTAAGTTACAGTGCTGAGTTAGAGTTTAAATTGTCGGCAGAGGGGAAATTTCAACCCATGTCTTTTTTTTTAAACCCATATGTATGTAAAAGATAATAACAACAAACCCAAAGCACACAAACTTAGCTTATTTCATTTCATTTTCCAAGAGCACACTCACTTATACGTGTTTTACCAATTTTCATACATATTCGTGGAAATTTCCCCACTATTGTTCAACTTTAACCGGTATGTGGTTATTATCTTTTTCTAGTCTGTGGTTATTATCTTTTTCACTTATAACTCGTGTGGTTATTATCCTTTTCAACTGGTCTATGAGTGAATCATTTATTAACTGGGTTGTAATGAAAATTTTGAGATATTCATAGTTACTCATAAGGTGGTTTCACGTTAACATTTTCTATTACCTTATATATGTATATATATATATAACAATGTTTCTTTATGAAATACCATTGTTTTGTTATGCACTTAATTAAAATATCATTGTAACTATCTGTAGTTATAAATTCTTGTTGCTATGCACGGGTACTCGTCTAGTATTATAACACAAAATTCTACACACTCGTCTAGTATTAAACTTCTAACTTTCTTCATTATGACTTACTCCACAACCACGTATAGATAACACAAAATTCTACACACTAAGTTACGAATATATATACATCGTCACCGCTATGCGCATGTAATCGTAACCATGTAATCCAGATAAGGCAATAGTAACTTTTGTGTCCTTGGCTTATTTTGTACTAGTAATAAATAAATAACTCATAATTCAAAGTAGTTAACAAAGTTGATGTTGGTATATAATGAAGTGAAAAGTCTCAAGTTCTAAACATGTCACCTACATTTTTCTATTTGGTATAGTGGTAAATATATTTATGAACAATGTTATAAATAACAATTTATCATGGAAATATGTTAACTGCATTTTTTCGTCTTTTATAACTCAAGTTTCCAATTTTTTTTTTGTAACTAAGCATATTTTATATCTATTTTGAACATAAATAATGCGGGATTATAAAAATAAACTTTTATCATAGGTCTTATGTTCTTACTAAATTTTGTAGTGACAAGAATTATCTGAAACTACCAAGAATTTATGCAGATTATTTATTGTAGCAAAATTATCACGTGCTAAATTAGCATAGTGTCTTGTACAAAACTCAAACTTATAATGGGTAAGATACGTAAAACATAATTATCTCTAAAGATACAGTTAGTATGTCTGTATTCTAATAATATCTTATTGTTTATAGTATAATAAGATATTTGTTTGCTTGTATAATAATAATAATAAAATAACAAATGTATCACAATATTTAAATTATATATATTCGTTATTTATGAAATTATATTATGCTTGTTGTATCGGACTCGTAATGATAGCAAGCAAATAAACTTATGAGTAACACTTTTTTATGAGTTATCGAAAATCATCAAAACTAAAATGATCTTATGAGTATCACTATTTAACGGTTTTACATTGTGGAAACATATGCATGTGTTTTTTTATTTGATTTTGACTCTTGATTTTTAACAAATATTGGTAAAAATCTCTAACTTGTTTCAAAGGGTGATTCCAGCGATATTTTGGAACTTGCTCATTCGTCTTCATTAAAATCCTTGTCTGATTGTAAACATTATTTATTTTGGAAACGGCAGTTTTGATTTTTGCTTGTAAACACGTTACAAATTCAAAAGCATTGCCTGAATCATATATAAAAACACATTACAAATTTAACAACAAAAAGACGTATATATATTTTGAAATACCTGTTCGATCTCCTACGGGCTAGTTTTACACGAATTGCATCAATTATCTCATAATTCTGACATGCATGGAGAATGAC
>BQNB010187007.1:0-12076 GCA_026074375.1 Tanacetum coccineum
AGGTTAATGAGGAGCTTGGAAAAGTTCGTTGGTTGGAGATTGTACGAAGGAGACCTACGGCGGCTACAAAGGACCATATGATTGATCATATGTTGTTCTCATCTTATAAGGTAGATTTTTGGTGAAAAAAAGATATGCTCGAGTACAAATTTTACAAGAATTTCTTAGTAAATTCAAAATCTTTCAAATAATTGTACTCGGCACCATCTTATAAACCCTCAAAAGTTGAGGGGGAGCAATATTATGTTCCATTCTACTAGAATACATTATTTTGTCCCCAAATGGTTAATCAATTGATATCCAAAATATCAAGGGATTAACATTTTGGATAAGGGGAGAAAATGTGATTAACCTTGACTTAATGTATATTGACAGAAGTAATCAATTAAAATGGACTCGATGCACTCCACACTTAGCATGCACTACAATTACGATGCATATGTTAAGGGGGAGCTTTTAGCGATGATTAAAAACATTCAAAGTGTAAACCTTTTGATATTTATATCAAACACTTTGAATGAATTTTTCAATGATTTTGGTTTGTAATGGTGATGGAATACCCTAAAAGACCGACCATGTACTTAATTTTATGGAGTTATAAGGTGGTTAGGTATAGGTATTCAAATCCCATGATCCAGCTAGAACCGGAGGGATCTACCCAGGGATATCCACTAGTTAGTGTAGAAGTCCTTAGGTATGATTAAAAAGGAGAAAAAGTGAGAATCGGGAATAATGCCGACTGAGATGGAGCTAACACTGGAACAAACCCAACAAGGTGTTAGTTATGAAGTCTCGGTAAGCATTGAAGGGGTTGAAGAATGAAAAAGAAATGTAAGGATAAAGGGTGAAAAGAAAGAAGCCCTCCATACACTTAGGCAGAAACCGGGTCAATACATATGCTGTCAGAAACACTTAGGTGTTGTCTGACATTGAAGACAGTCATGGACCCAGTGACGCTATGCACAAACCCCTCCCAGCCACTCAAAGTCGGAAAGACTTTGTTTCAAAACTCACGGAGATACACTCATTTCTATTGACTTTCTCACTCCGAGTTAGTTGATATTGAAAAGGTGGCACTCAGCTCCAGCCTCCGATCACTAAAATTAAAAGTGCACTATTGAGTCTAGAGCCAAAAGAGATCATCCATAAATCTCATTAGGACACTTGTCAAATTCTGCTTGCTAAGTCACACAATGTGAATTACAAGATATATATTAAGAGTCCTACGCATTATCCTTGTGATTTTGCCAGAACATCAGAGTGAATTCATTCACAATGAAGATGGAAATCCTGCTTGAGCCAACATCAAACAAGCTCATGGTAGGTGACTTGTGCGATTCTTATGAATCAAGCTTGTGACAACTGGAAAGCAACAATGGTGCGATTCTTTATGAATCAAACTTGTTCCAGGTTATGGATCAACGGTTAAAGAATTTTGAATTGCTTAAAACTCTCGATGTGTCACAAAACCACTTTAGCAAGTGACACGTCGATTGATTTTCAAATCGATTTTCTATATCAATCGGTGAGATAGTAACTCACTGGTTCACTCTTATCGTGCTGTCTGCTTTGAGACGTTCCGATAATGAGAACATGCTGAGTACGATGAATCTAATACTTATGTGTTAGAAAGATTCAATACTACAGCTGGAAATCCTGTCAAGAAGATTCTTCTTAAATTGAATCTATCTGATCACAGGTCGATCCTCACGGATTTGAAGGTTACTCCAACCAAACCTGGGCGAATGACAAAGCCATATTCGTCCCCCCGCTTTATTGCTAACTGTTTTTATGCAGGCTATTTAAAGATGGTGGTGGAGGTTCCTGATTCCAGCTGACTCACAAGATCCATAGCCACATGCTCATACCCGATAGACAAACATAAGGACTTCATGAAAGGCTCAAATACATATTTCAAGACTTCCGCTACTCTGATAACGAACGTCTTTCTCGAAGTGACGAAGTATTATAGTTAACGAATCTCAAGAAAGACGTAGCATTAAAGTTTTTCAAGACAACCATTCAAGAAAGGTATGAGCATGTTGGTTCAGAAATCACAAATCCACAAGATGGCAAAGTTTCAAGATGGCGAAGAGATTGTGCTTGGTTGATGATCTCAAGATGCTCAAGATCACAATGTCAAATACAAGTTCAAGGAACAAGCTCAATCCAGAAATCAATGATCACTACAACATACTCACAGGAGAATGTCAAAAGGACGAGCTAAAGACTAAAGACAAAGCATTGTATGCTAGGCTTAAAGTTTTGTAAAATGGAGTGACCTCCCTTAGGGGGAGATTGTTGGAAACACAAAAAGTGTCAGTCACTTCCAAGTTGTAACAGGTCTTAGCTCGTAGTTAGTGTAATGATTAGATTAGTAATCTAGTCCGGCCCAAGGCCCATGGGAAGCCCATCATAGCCCATGGGCCGGCCATCATGTACTATATAAACCCTCTCCTAGCCTTGGAGAGGGGTTGGTTGTTTCATTTCTTCTATATTTTTCACACACATAATAGAATTCATCCATTCCATCCATCACAACCCACATCTCTTTCTCTTGTTCTTGGTAGATCATTAGATTACATGTTTCTTCACAGCTTGTTAGTTTTTCACCTAAAAATTATGCACTACCCTATGTAATTTTCCTTGAATCTTGACAACATGCATGGTCAACATCTACAAAAGTCATTAGATTAAATCCGGTGTGTTTCGGATACCACAGACCCATATTAATGGTTTCTTTGAGGTACCGAAAGACCCGTTTAACCACAGTTAAATACTTTTCGATAGGCTTTGCCTGGTACCGGGCACACATGCAGACATCAAACAATAGGTCAGGGCGACTGGCTGTGAGGTACATTAGGGATCCGACCATACCTCGATATCGAGTTAGGTCAACTAAAGTCTCATTTGGATCATCGTCTAGTTTTAACCTTTCCACCATGGGAATGTCAACTGGGTCACATAGGTCTAAACCATATTTCTTAAGCATCTCAAGAGCATATTCTACAGTTGCTAAACCTCTTTTATAAGTAGCTGCTGTAAATTCAGTTTGATTAAGCTTAACAATCAAATCATCACACTGTTTCTTAAGAGTTTCATAGTTTTTCAGACAAGTTTTAGAGCAAGTTTTATCATTGTATACCTCAGAGTCTGAAAATGCCATTAGAGCCATGTTTGTCTGAACCTGTTCTTCTGCCATATCACTCCAGTCAAAACCTACACCATCTATAGCCAACATTGCCTTTGAAGATGTGTCTTCATTGTTTCCATGCTTCCTAGTGTTGTCTTGATTTCTAAACTGACCCTCTTTGTTCCTTGGTGCTCTACACTCCCTGGCAAAGTGTCCCATCTTGTGACAGTTGAAACACTCTACCTTGGATTTATCATACCCAGCAGTATCATTAGCATTAATGAAAATTTTCTTGCCTGTCCTTTGAAAGTACCTCTTTGCCCTCATACTTAGTAGAGAGAGCTGCCACTTCAAATCCATTGCTTCTAGATCATCTTCATGAATTTGCTCTAAGTCCTGTTGTAGGAGATTGGAACCATTGGGATTCTCAACCATGAAAGCATACACATCATTATCATTGAAGCTAGCAGTACTAACTTAAGGACTAGCAGTGTTAACATTAGGGCTAACAGTACTAACTTCATATGCAGGTTTAGCAGTATTAACATCATTAGTACTGCTAGTGCTTGGAGCAGTCATAAAGGCCAAGTTTTGAGCACCACTACTTGCACCAACAGATTTCTTTACACTTTGTTCAACAATTTTAAAGTTGTTGTACAAATCATCGATGCTCATTGTTTCAATTTCAGCCTTATTCATCCAGACTACAACATGAGTATTCCACTCAGGAGGCAAGCTTGTCAAAAAATTTGAATTTAAGTCTTCTTGAGTGATGACTACACCCAAAATTGCAAGCCTACTAACAATCTTCTAGAGCCTGTTAAAGATAGAGTCAAGAGACTCTGTGCTTGATGCACTAAAATTTTCATATTGTTGCTTCAAAAGTGTCTTCTATGTTTTCTTAGTGGCTTCATTACCTCCAAATCGTGTTTCAATAGCAGCAAACATTGTTTTAGCATCAGTGTACTGACTGAAAGTAAGTTGATGTTCATTGGGAAGAGCCATGAGTAGCAAGCTTCTAGCCTTCACATCATTCTTCTTGTTGGTCTTTGTTGGGAATAAATCTTCATAAGAGGTTAGTACTGCTCAGATTATAATTCGCAAATTTCGCGAAGAACAAAAAATGATAGAGTTAAGTATGAGTGGGATGCTAAACAAGGATTAGTTGGAAATCTTAAGAGCTCATGTATGTAATTGATTTTTTTTCTCCCATAAGCTCTTAACCGGACTAATATACGTGCTGTTTTTGGAGATTAAACTTAAATCAACAATTTTTATGTAATATATAGCAAAAATTTTAGTCTTAGTTCAAACTTATACTTGAATTTTTCAAAAAGAAGTCTTCTCTAAATAAAGTAAAAAAATGATGAATAAAATAATGAAAAATAAAAAAAATATAATAATAATGATAAAAGTTGTGGGCTGATAAAAGTTTACTACATCTTTCCGGCTCACAACCGATGTGGTAGTCTTCTTAAAAGAAAGCCCATAGTAAGAATAAAAATCGAACTGATAAAATGTTTGCTGCATCTTGCCGGCTCACAACCGATGTTGCAGCCTTCTAAAAGGTCAAGGGTTATAATTGCATAAATGTCTAATATTAAGTTTGAATTAAATAGATTTCTTTTTGTTAAATTCAAAAGTTTTTTGACTTGCTAATCTATTTAAAGCTAGGAATATTCGGGAAACCTGAGAGTGTTTTAAACCTAAGGTCCCCTGAGTCCCGATACAGCTCTGTGGGTGTCAAAAGCCTGGTCACATAGCCGCAAGGTAGGGATGTGCGAATGAAAGTCATACCATGGGATGAGTCTCGCCTTCAAACTCATTATTCTCGGGTGGAACGTGAAGCATAGTATTTTGCAAAACATTGATCCATGGTTGAAATTTAAAATAGCACATTCACTTAAGATATAATAAATGTCGGGAGTAAAAAGTTCACAAGTTGCAAATATGAGTAGTGTTAGCATCTTTACTGATATTTAGCTGTGATTTCGTTTTAAGCTTGGTTTGGAGCAAGTGAAAAGTCGGGAACGATGAATTTATCCTTTTTTGGGCATTCTCGGATCGAAATGCATCTTATTCTATGATCCCTAACAGTTATGGAAATAACGAAAGTCGAAATATTGTAAGTTTACTTAAAAAATTGAAAAATTGGAAAATGGGGTGTTTTATAACTTGTGACTTCTTAACTCTCTCCATAAAAATCTTTGCTACTTTTCAAAGACTTAGTTTGGGGAAGTTTTGAGGTATTTGGTTTTAAAGCATATAATATTGCGTGAGACACGGCATACGTTAGTTTGGTGAATTTTGATATGTGTGAAAACACATATCCATTTTATATCAAAAATGAACCATAAAAGACAAAATTATGCTTAAAATGCTTGATATAAGTGCTTTTTGTCTTTGTGATTGTATAGGTATAGATATAGCAAAAATCGTAAGAAAACGATCAAAGCCGGACAAACACGGACACGGGAAAGGAAAGAGTATACAAAAGCCGGGGATTTGATAGCAAGAAAGTACAAAAGTCAGCTCAAAGTCAACTCATAGTCAACATTGGTCAACTACCAGGAAACAAAACCTTTCAAAATTCCCAAAATGCCCTTAATGAACGTCAAAATTCATAAAAAGCCCTAAAAACCCTTAACACCGGATCTTTTATTAATAAAAGATAACGGTCATTAACTTCTTTTATTAACCCAAAAACCTAAACCTGTTAACCTTACCTATGGCCCAAAACCCTTTGTATAAGCCCAAAGTCAAACGATTTTTACCCAAGTCAAATAAATCAAACGCACCCTTTTATAAAAAGTAAAAACGCGGGAAAAGTGGCTTTTACTGTTCATCATCTTCTCTACTTGACCCTGCGTTAAAATCAAAGGGTAAAATGAAATTGACGTGGCCAAAAGATGATTCCAAGTGCTATATGCCATCTCAGTAAAGAAAACGTCATTCCTAGCATCTCATTGGTCCAAGCCAACTAAAGAGGATCACGGGATTGTAAAGAAACACTCCTAGAAGTGGGTTTTTACACTAAAACCTTTGGTAAAGAAGCACAACAGCTCTGACACACGGATTGCCACGCTGGCAATCCGTGTGATCACTTATTGATCTAAGGGCTATGATTTGACAGCCAATGATTGCAAGGAATGAATGGACATGATCAAAGGAAGCGTATAACAGATTTGGGAACCTAGAAGCTTCACTCAGCTGCTATATAAAGAGATCAACTTCTCACACGCATTATCTCCCTTTTTCTGCATTTTTTTAGGTTTTAGTAGCTTATGTAATTTTTCATTTAAAATGTAATTTCCTTTTAAGCTTTTGTAATCTGTTTTGAATATCAATAAAATCATAGTTTGCTTTATAAAATTTGTTTGTGCTCCTTTATTTTCAAAAGCTCATTTTTATTCAAATGTTGTTTAATAAGCTTGTCACTGTCTCATAAGCTCATTGTAAGCTCTCTAAGTCTCTAAGCTTAGATTAGAGCTCAAATTGATCAATAATCTAATTAAATGTTTAAAATTAAAAAAAAGAAATACCTTTGATATAATTTATGGATTTGACTTATTGGATGATGAACTGAAAGGGAAGAGTTCATAGGACTTAACCTAGCTTATCCTTCTATGAATAAGCTAGATCTTGTTGATAGCTCACTTAAGCAATATAATCCTTTGTTGTCAAGGCAATTGGAAGATATTCTATTTCATTCAGATTTAGCTTATTATTTCAATTCAGCTTATCTAGTGGCTTATTTTTTAGCGTAATTATAGCTTAATTGGTCTACTATACTTATTAGTTAAACAGGTATTCATCCATTATTAGTTATATCACTTGAAATCTTAAAGAGTGCATTAATTCGCTTTTAAAACTCATAAAACTAAAAAAAATATTAGCAAAACTAGTAGCTTATAGATTCTGCTTATTCAGTAGCTTAAATTTGCTTATTAGGAGTATTAGTAGCTTATAAGTATCTGGTATTAGCAAATATGTTCATTAAATCTAAAAAATTATAAGCTTAAAATGAGGTTTAACACTTTAAAGGGTGTTTGGTTAGCAAGTACCAACTCCAAGTTAGCACTGCCTAACCATTAAGCCTTTTAAAATTGAGTTTCAATTTCATCTTGAGCTTATAAGATTAGTTTTAGGGTCTTCTTAGATTAGAATCAGTTTATAGAAACTTAATTGTAGTGTTTGAATTGTATTGTTACCTCTGGTTATAAGCAGTTTTAGCTTGCTTGTTTTCAGCTAGTTTCATTAATCAATACATCTTCAATTTTAGTTAATACAAGTGTTTAAGCCAAGTTTTTTTACCTGCATTTGTTGGATTTAAGTTTGGGACATTTTAGTGCAAACTGCATTAGTAGTTAAAATACACAAAAAAATCAGAAGGTAAATTTAGTTTTTAGGATTTAACTTTGAGCAAATAAGTAGATTACAGGTCATAGTTCATGAGTTAGCATTTAGTTTTTTAAAAAATTAGGTTATCTAGTAAGATGTTTTTAGCTGTCAATTTGCATTTTGTCTTTTGAAAAATCAAGTGTGTACTCAAACCTATTGAGTAATTCAGCAGTTTTCACATAGCTCTTTCATAAGCAACTTAGTTATTTTCAAAATAATTTTTATAAGTAGATTTAGGTAGCTTATTAGCTATAGTATAAGCCTGCATAAGCCAGATTCCTACAAGGATCCAATAGCTCATTGAAAAATAAGCTTAAAGGTCCTTTCAGGGCCTGTTTAGTTCTAAGATTTTCATTAAATGCTTATTAGAGAATAGTAGCTTATAGCTTGTAGGTTTAACTTAATTTTTGTTTAGACTAGCTCATAGGAAAGATTAAATTTGTTCGTAGCTTATTAAATCAAGTTAGCTTTATTTTAGCCTTTTCCATTTAAACCAAAAAGCACCTAAGTCAGTAACTATTAGCTTTTTCCATAGTGTTTTTTCTTTTCATATTTGTATTTTCAAAATGAATTTTCCTCTGCAATTTTAAAATGACATTTAGGTTAGGCTTTAAGTAGTAATTAATCTTATCTTCATAAGGTTCTGTCTTTGAGCTTAAAATTAAGCTCAAAGTTATCACTCTGTCTGTTTTGAAATCTGTGGGCATTCATTAAAGTTTAATTTGAATTTTAGCTTATGGCTTATATCTTTGTGCTTATTTCTGTCATAAGTAGCTTATTAGGGTAGACTTAAATAGTTAGTAGCTTATTGATCTTAGTTTTTAGCTTATTTCATTTTCTTAGGTTCTTAAATTTAAATATATATATATATATATATATATATATATATATAGCGTAAGTATTTCTATCTGTTTCTATAGCCATTTTCAGCTTATTTAGTACTTTTCAAAAATAGTGGTTTTTATTAAAGTAGCTTATTTTCAGCTTATCTACATCTTTGTTTTTAAGTTTTTCAAAAAACAAAAAAAAAATTGCAAAAAGCAAAGCCTGGGCTCGAACCCACGACCTTGCCTTCACACACACATACACTTAATCATCTTGCTACAATAGCTCATCGGTGAGTCTTTCCTCACACTTTTCTTTTATAACATTTTTGTTTCCTTTTTCTTATTATAAGCTGTAGCTTATATACGGCTTATTTGGGCTTTTCATTTACGCTCATTTCTAGGTTTTATTTTTATTAAATCATGCACTTTATTTTACACTTTCAGTAATTTTTCTAGATTTTTAGGATTAAGTTTGTTATTTTTAATCATTTTTCTTTGTTAAAATCTTTAAAAAATCATAAAAATAGAAAAATAATCAAAAAAATATAATTCTTTTTTAGGAAATTTTCTTTTATCATATAGTTTCTAGAAAAATTAGTTTTGCTTCCGTAGAATTAAAATTGCAAGATTTCAATTTTTAAAGAACGGGAATTGTTTCCGTTCACGTTTTTTGGGTTTTTAAGCTCATTTAAATTCCGTTTTTGTTCTAGTTTGCTTTCAATTTACTTTTTAGTCAATTAGAGTCTATTAAAAGGGAAAAATTCATTTTAGGTTTAATTTTTGAAATTTAGGGTTTTTAATCACCATTTAGGGTCCCCATTTTGCGTGTTTAGTTAAAGTTTAATTTCCCGTTATTAACAATTAGGTTTAATTGTCCTTTAATTTGATTACTTTTAGGATTTTAGAAAACAAATAATCTTTGAACCAATTCAAATCATTGTCCAAATAACAAACATGGTCTCAATTACATAAATCTTTGAGGAATACGACCCGGTAATCACTTACCGGTAAATATACGTATTATTATATATAATTGTGAGAATTTTCCTTTCTTCCTTTGTCCTCAAGGGTAGTTTGGTATTTTTCTATTATTTTATATTCAATTAATATGTGTATAGATTACTATCAATCAAAAGCCATATGTATCGTAACTAAAAATATAAGCCTCATAAACAAGCACCGGTTAGATAATAACTTCATTTATTAATATGAAAAAAGTAGTAATAGAAACAGTTAATTATAACATAATGCCGTTTTTTTCATCAATTTATAGATATATATGGTGCCCCTCATAACAGAGCTTCTTATTTGTAATTATACATGGCCTTCTTATTGGTAACTTAAGTGGGCTTTGAGATATACATATACATAATGGACTAAAACATGGTGCCCCTCAAAATTATTGGGCCCTAGGCATTTGCCCAGCCTGCCCTTGCTCTTCTCCGGGCTTGTAAACTGCCAAAGGAATGTCATGCATTTTCACCTAAACTGGAATCTTTAACATATTTTCTTTTGTAAGACTTACAGAAGGTGTCCAGTTGTTAAGAAATATAGGAGTACCACATATCATCCACTAGCAACCATCTTCTAAAATACTTTCTTCACCTTAAAGGGTCAAAATTTTGAAAAAGAAAGTTCCATTCGCATTCATAGTCACTTTAAGAAATATAGAAAGTTCCATTCGCATTCATAGTCACTTTTAGAATCCCATACTTGCCTTGTGTATTTCGAACAAACTATTCAACAACATGAAAAGCTAACATTTTACTAATAAAATAACCATAGAATGAGTTTTTTAATTTATTACTAACCTCATGAATCGAAGCAATAACTTAAAAAAATATATTCTTGTTTTCAAAATCCATCGTCCTCCTCTTTTTTCAGATCTGATTCCTTTCCCCGTCTTCTTCTGGGTAGGGGGGATCTTCATAATGGGCAGATCATATCATAGCACCGACGCCTATGGTTGGACATGGACCTTTCGGAAGCATAAGGACAACATCATCTCTAAACCTATTGGAAATCCGTTCCAGAAAGATTTAGGAAAGATTTCATCTTCCTTTTATGTTTCTAATTTTCCTGAATCGACCAATGCTAAAGAATTATGGAATACTTTCTTACTATACGGACGCCTGGCAGATGCTTACATACCTAATAAAAGATCAAAAGGAGGTAAACGTTTTGGTTTCATTAGATTTCTGGGAGTAACTGATGCAACTAAATTCTTAATGTCCTTGTCTAACGTCTGGATAAGAAGCTTTCATTTATTTATCACTGTTGCAAAATTTCAAAGACAGAAATTGAATGACACTAACCCCAAACCCCATGAATCAAACTTCAATCATCAGACTTCTAACCCTTCTAACCCTAAAACCTCGCCAACCTTTAATGACATCCCTCATGGTAAACCATCTTTTGCTTCTGTTGTGCATGGAGCCAGCTCATCTGGGAATTCTTATAACCCAACCAAAATAAGGTTTATCTTTCTCAAGGATCAAGACCTGGTGGGTATAGACGATTCTTCTAAGGTTTTATTGGTCAAGCTTAAGGAAGTGGAATCCATGAGTACTATGTACTCAATATGCAGAAACGAAGGATTTGTTAACCTTAAAATCAATCATGTTGGTGGTTTATGGATTTGGATCTTGTTTCCTTCGACAGCTTCTCGCACTTAAAAATGTCACAAGCATTTAAAAATGTTTCACAAGCATTTAAAAATGTCACACCCTCCTTCAAAGTCTATGAACGCTTAGTTTGGATTAAGATAAGCGGTCTTACACTATGCGCTTGGGGTTCAGAGGCATTCAAAAAGGTCGCTTCTATTTTTGGTAAATTCTTATTTTTTTGAGAATGAACAATCTACATCTATTTGCACAGTTAGAGTTTGCATTGCCACCAAATGCCATCAAATAGTTTCAGAAGAAGTTCAAGTTGAAGTCAATAGCGATAATTTTATGGCGTATGTTCAAGATATTGGTACTTGGAGTATTAACATCTTTGATGATGCCATAGAATCACATTCTACTGCAAACGAAGGTGAAGAAACAAAGATTTCCAATTTTGAAGAGGGAAATTCAGATGATGGGATAGATGATCTTATCAATGAGCTTAACGAAAACAAAGAACACCATGATGGTATTCCAGATAACATTAGTGACTCTAACAAAGAGGACTAACGTGATCAGAACTCGGAGGATAACAAGAATTCTCAACAATCTGCAAAAAATTCCAACTCGAACGAATTTAGTCGTCCACCGGGTTTTGAAAATTTCAAGAAAGAAAATTCTTCCTCCAGTAATTGCTCCACTTCTTTTGCAAGATTCAGAAAGAAAGGCTTCAAATTTCTCTCTCATTAACGAGATGACTAGAATTATCGAAATCGGTGATTCTCTAGGTTATGATGTGAGAGGTTGCCGCAAATCTCTTAAGAAAATGATTGACAATATAGGTGTTCACATTGTTGATAAATGAATATTCTTTCCATCAACAGTTATGGTTTGAAGCAGTGGAGAAAACGTTTATGGATTAAAGATCTTTGCTTTAAACATAACGTTCAATTTCTAGGTATCCAAGAAACCAAGATGATTAAGTTATAGCTTTTCCACCTTAAATCTATATGGGGTAATTATGCATTTGATTATGCTTGTAGTATGGCTCGAGGCAGATCAGGTGGGCTGATATCTATGTGGGATCCTAACACTTTTGTTAAAAATGA
>BQNB010187009.1:0-10294 GCA_026074375.1 Tanacetum coccineum
AGCGTATGGCTCTCGGTATTGGGCCGGGTCTTTTACCCAAGCTTGTAAGCCCATACCCAAGCCCATAGAGCTTACAAACACATGTATATAAACCCCTTTCCAGCCATGGGAAGGGGTTGGTTGTTCATTTTATGTTAACACTTGATCTTGCACTTTCTCTCTCTAGAAATATCACTTTCTCTCTCTAAGATTAAGTAACCAACCCATCATCTCTTGCTTGTGTTATGATATCATGTATACTACAACTAATAAACACAGAATAAGTAATAATAAGCAATTATAAGCAGAATAAGCAAACAAAAAGCTAAATGAGAATTCAAACTTAAAAGAGAAAAGATAAAGGTATCTTGATCCCAACTAAACAAGGATCTAGAATGCTCAATTGAGCTCAAGTCAACAAGCTCCAGCTTATCATAGATAAGCTGGTAAGGTCCATAAGCCGATCCCTTTTTGGCTTATTTTCCAAAACAAGCTGAGGTAAGTTTGAGTAATGAGCTTAACCAGTTAAACTTAAAACAAGCTTAACTAATTAAATGATAGCTTATACAGTAATGGGCTTATTATCTTAACTAAATCATGATTAAATCATTATAAGTAAAGACAGAATTAAAAAAAACAATTTAAATGAAACTTTTATAAATATCAAAAACAGATTACAAGCTTATAAAAGAGAGAATTACATCAATTTAAAAGACATTTAAGCTAAAATTACAATAAGCTACTAAAATAAGTTACTACTAAAATCCTACCCCCCTTTCCACCTGTATGAGAACCTCTATTTATAGTGCTAAGCAGAATGTTCTAGGAGCATAGGCACGTCCTAGAGCTCAAATCCTAACCCTTCATTCCATCACCATTCATCTAAGCCCTTGAATCTTGTCCATGTCCCATCATCTAATCGTATAGCATAGGATTGCCAGCGCGTCATTCCATTTACATCATTGCTTGCGTCATGTGTCAGGTGGCAGGCTTCTAGAAAGACGGGGTGAGAGCATGTGAGTATGGATTGGGTGATATTGATTTACCCTGTGTAAACGTTTATGGTTAAACGAGGGAGGGAAAAGAGAAACAAGTACAGTAATTTTGACTATAACATTTGGGGGCGTTGACCCAAACTTTGACTTAGGCTAGGTTTATGCTTTTGGGCTTTTCTTATTGATTTGGGCTAGAGTAAGGGATTATAGGTTTAAATGGTTAACGGTAGTTATGTTTGTTTTAAAGTTAAGGACGAAGGGTATAATCGTTTGGATTGATAGTGTTAGATTTAATCCCATGGTCTAAACTGTTTACTAGTTTTTAGGGTATTTTAGGGTTAAAGGATTAATGGGATTGGATTTGGTTAAGACTTAAGATAAATTCGCCTTCGGCTTTGATTTCTTGTACTCTTTCCATTCTCGTGCTCGGTTTTGTCCGTTTTGCTTTGTTTTTGTCCTTTTTTTCACAATACAAACGAATACAATGCATTTTTCTGTATTTATTGGTCATTACTGGTCTTTTTAGCTCGTTTTATTAGGTAAAAGGTATGTGTATTTAAGCACATACCAATTACGTACACGAGATTTGAAACTACGTAAAGCTTCAAATGATTTCATTTCCAGAAGTACCATGATTCACCACTCATGTAATTCCATCTCAAACATATATAAAACACATAAAACACATAAACTAAATTATACATGCTTTAAAAAAACTAACTCTAAAATCCTCCATTATGTCACAGTATCCTCCTTTAGGATAATTTGTTCTCAAGATTTTAACCATTAGTCTCGACAATAGCATTCCCAAACAACTGGGGATACTTAGCCTTCATATGATCCTCACGTTCCCAGGTAAACTCTGGTCCATGCTCAAAATTCCATCGTACTTTCACGATAGGTATTTTACTACACTTAAGATTTTTGACCTCACGGTCCATAATCTCTAAAGGTTCTTCTACAAAACGTAAGGTCTTATCTACCTTAATCTCATCTAACGGCACATGCAAATTTGCATCAGCTAAACACTTCTTTAGATTTGACACATGAAACGTGTCTTGCACACTACTCAATTCTTTAGGTAATCTCAATCTATATGCCACAGGTTTAATTCTCTCGAGGATCTCGAAAGGTCCTACAAATCTTGGAGCTAACTTTCCTTTTTTTCCAAACCGCACTACACCTTTCCAAGGTGGTCTTTCAATTTACGGGCATCACCAAATTGAAACCTTTAAAGGTTTCCTTTCTATTATCTACGTAGCTCTTTGACGATCTCTAGCAGCTGTAAGCCTATCTTAATCACAACCAACTTTATCAGTTGTTTCATGCAACCAACTATGGTCCAATTAATCCGCTATTCTCTATCTCAGCCCACATACCGTCGGACCATTACACTTCCTTCCAATTACAACGCCTCAAAAGGGGAGCACAATGAATGCTTGAATGGTTAGCTTTTGTTTATAGGAAAATATAGCCAATGGCAAATGAATATTCCAACTTCTACCAAAATCAATCACACGCGCTCTCAGTATATCCTCTAACATTTGTATTGTACGCTCGCTTTGTCCATCCGTCTGAGGATGATAAGTCGTACTCATATCTAAACGCGTTCCCAACGCTTTTTGCATTGTTTACCAAAACCTTGACGTTAAATATGTACCATCCTTTCAGAAAGAATCGATGTTCGTTTTTTTAAATTTATTTTTTTTAAAACTATACCATGTCGTGCAACAATCTCATCGATGTACAACTGACAATGATAAATTCAACCCTTTACTATATATTAAATATATAATATAATATATAATAAGAATCAAAATTATCAATCAAAATCAATTATAGTAAAACCGTGAAGTACGTGATTCCCAGGTCATTATCCTAACGAGGCAGGTGATGAAACTTGACAGGCGTAACGTTATTGGTTTGACTTCTTGGATGCTTGAATAACAAAGGATTTGCCCATTTGATTGGGTTTTCTAAAGTCTATGAGAAATTATGAAAAATTTAAACTAAGATACTTAAAAACTACGGGAAAATCATAAAAAAGCCGAGAATTTAACTAAACTAGGGAAACATACAAAAGGCAATTAAATAATTAAAAATCTACAGGAAGCTACATAATGCATAAAAGGAACAAACCTTAAGTCTAACTGGGAACATGAAAAAATTAAAAAGGCAATTAAAATTTAAAAACCGAAAACAAGAACGGGATTTTAAACCCGTTCTTTAAAAAACGAAGTCTTACAATTTTGACCCTACGGATGCAAATTTATTTTTCCAAGGTCCTACATGATAAAAGAAAATTTAAAAAAAAAGAATTATATTTTTTTGATTTTTATTTAATTTTTTATGATTTAAAAATAGTTTTAAAAAGAAAAATTAATTAAAAATAGTAAATGAAATGGGAAAAATCAAGAAAAATGCAGGAAAATACTTTAAGTGATGAAGAATGCAGGAAAAATACTAGTTTTAACAAAAAGCTTATAAATAAGCTGGAAATAAGCTAAATTCAGCTGAAAGCTTAAAAGGCTAAAAAGGGTTAAAAGAATATTTGTTGCAAACTAAATTGGAAAAGACCCAAGGGCACGTTTGGTAGCAGAGGTGTGTTGTGGGACGTTTGGTTTGCAAAGGGGAGGTCATGGGTTCGACCCCCATGGCCTTCCCTTTTTGTAAACTATTTTTTTTTCATTTTTCTTTTTAAAAACTTAAATAACAGACATAAATAAGCAATTTTTGAAGAAAACACTTTTTCTAAATACTTAAAAATAAGCCAAAATAAGCAGAAAGAAATAACAGTTTTAACTTTTTTAACTAAGGATTAAAAGACTTAAACTATTGCCCTCTTTTACATACAATAAGCAAATGAAAAAGTGAAATAAGCTAACAAAGCAAGATCACCTAACCCTAATAAGCACTACTGAGCAAAATAAGCAGAAGAGATTAAGCTAGAATAAGCTAAAAATGACAGAAAATCAGTGAAGGCTTTTAAACTTAAAAATGTTAAGCTAAAAGTGCATTAAGCTCAAAAAGCTAGAATAAGCTAGGGACTTAAGCTGAATAGGGTTATGGGATCTAAACTACCTCTAATAAGCATGATTAACCCTAAATAAGCAACTACAATAAGTCATAAAAGTTTAAATAAGCGATGAGCTGTTTAGCTAACCTGGGTATAGAGAGCAACCCATGTACTTTTAAAGCTAGAAATAAGCTAAGAGTAAGCTATCAATTTGTCACTAAAAGCTGAAATGAATATCTTAAGCCTAGTACTACTAGCTATAGAAAATTCCAAAATTAAACAATTTGAAAAAAACAAATAAGCTAAAAAGAAAAGGAATTGAATAGGGTTGCTCAGGTTGTTTTGGAATTTTTCTAAAAAGAGAAAAGGGCTTATGCAGCCTTGGTTTTGAGCAAGGAAATTAAGTGCAAAATTCATAAAAAGTTGAAACGGATGAAGACTAGACTAAAAACTACTTATGAAATGAAAATTAGACTCTAGATTAAACATTTACTAACTTTGAAAATTAGATCAAAAAGAGACTTTTGAACATACTTAGAGAACTTGACATGTTTTAGGCAGAACCACAAAATGGCAACTTCAACTTTAAACTAATTTAAACAACTGCATTTGGAAACTTAAAAGAACACAAACACAATACTTAAAAGCTAATTTTAAAGCCTTATTAAATAAGCTAGAATAATCTGTTTCGTCAAGACAGATTTAAACCACTTTTAGTCAAAACCATAAAATTCATATTTAAACTATAAAACTTTTTTAAAAACTGACTAACACAAATCAAAAGGGATTGTTAAAGTGAAGTAATGACCCAAAAGGTTTTAAAAACTCATTTTGAACTATTTTTACCCTTAAACCAAACACCCCTTTAAGACACAAATTTTACTTTTTTTGCTTGATTAACAAAGTTTTAAGCTAAGCTTTGTGAAAACAAATAAATGACAGTTGACATTAAGCAGCAATAAGCATAAAAAGGCACAGTAATAAGCAGTTAAATAAGCAAACAAGTAATAGGTAGATTAAAGGCTAAAAAGGGCAGTTTCAAAGAAAAGCTTAAACAAGGATTTTTAAACTTGAACCTAAGCTTTTTAAGCTAATTTAGGATCAAGTAAGCATGAATAGTCATTAAGAAGCTCAAGTTAAGCAGGCATAAGCAAAAAATAACCAATTAACAATAAGCAGTTAAAAGTGAGAGTGTTTGAATAATAAAACCTAAACTCTTTATTTATTAAAGGAGAAGTGCGCTAGTAGAGAGATGAGAGTTTGCTCTCTAGAGAGTAAAATCTCGCGCTCATCGCTTCGAGCAAAATAAAAGCATAAAGTGTGTGTGTGTGTGTGTGTCTCTCGCTCTAGCTAGGTCCGCTCGGCTAATACTCCTCGGCGCACAGTTGTTTTTCAGAAAGTGTGGCTTTTGCTTGACTTATATAAAAGTTTGTGTCTTCAAACCCTTGTGTGTTTCTTATGTGAGTACAAACCAGCCTTCAATCCTAGCCCTTAATCATCACTTGTGCTTCTTTGGTTTCATCCTAGCCCTCAATTTGGCTTGTACAATCAAATTCTTCAAGATTGCCATCATGGCTTTGTTTTTATCTTAAAGAAAAGGTTAAAATGGCTTGTTTTGTAGTGGGGGGAATAAGTTAAGGGTGTTTTGTTGGGTTGTTGCAGGGTCACGTGAAAAAGACAATGAATAGTGGGTATTTGGTTTTGGTGGGAAAGGTTTGGGTACTGTTAGTTCGATTTGGGGACGAGGGATGTAATAGGTTTTGGGAAATAAGGGGGTAAATAGTTAGTGGAGTTGATAGTTTAAGCCCCTGAAAGTTGGGTGGTGTTTGCATTGTTATTCCTCAAGGACTAACAATGTTAGTCCTTGAAGGACTAACGGTGTAAGGGGTTTAATGGATATGGGCTAACAGGGTTAGGGACTTAACAGGAATATGGTTTAGGCTATTTGGGCCGGTTAAAATTAAAAGGAGTATTGGGCTTAGGATTTAAGAGGGTTTTATTTAAATATAATGGGCTGACCCGGCCCACTAAAATAGGTACGGGTCGACCCATTTTATCATGACAGGGTTTGTTTTTCCATGCTCTTTCCAATGCCGTATCCCTGGTTTGACTTTGACTTCATTAAATGCACAAACGTTGTCGAGTCGATCCAGAAATATCCGTTTTAGCTCTGTTTTCAATCCTTTTGTACCTTTGGCCTCGGTTTTTCACGCTCTTTTCAAATCCGTGCTCGGTTTTGTTAGATTTGGCTTCATTTTTCTCTTTTAGTGAATATCCGGTACCTGCACAGTACAAACACAAAAACAAGCATATATATGGCATTTTATGTGCGTTTTTTGTCGTGTCCTCACGCAATGCTATAAGTAAGCACTTAGAAAACTAAGACTCTTAATCCCCCTCGACTAATAACCTCGAAAAGTAGCTAAGTGTTCGTCAAGGGGAATTAAAGAATCAATAGTTTAGAAAAGCCCCATTTTTACCATTTTTTAATGTATTCTTATTCTTACACATATTTTTGTTCTTTTCATTTTTTTTTTCACTTTTTGTACTTTTCTTTTTATGCTACTAACTAACTTATTTGACTTTCGTTATTTTGTCTATCTTTTAGGGTTCATAGAACAAGAACATTTATTCTAAAATGCGTCAAAAGATAAAATTCATCGTTCCCCGACTTTTTACTTATTCCAAACCAAGCTTAAAACAAAATCACCGTTAAATACAAGTTAAGATGCTAACACTACTCATATTTGTAACTTGTAAACTTTTCACTCCCGGCAATTATTATATTTAGGTGAATGTGCCATTTCAAATTTCAACCATGGATCAACGTTTTGCAAAATGCTATGCTTCACGTTCCACCGAGATAATGAGTTTGAAGCGAGATAATCCATGTAGCGACTTGTCGTTCGGCACATCCCAACCTTGCGGCTAAGTGACCAGGCTTTTGATACCCCACAGAGACAAGTATCGGGACTCACAGACCTTTGGTTTCAAAAACTCTTAGGTTTCCCGTATATACATAGCTTATTTAGAAAAACTTAAAATAAAATAGTCTTAGTTCAAAAGCCATTATTAAATTTAAGAAAAAGAGATTTTCCCTATATTTATTAATTCACGTTTATACATTAATGCATTTTCATTCTTAAGGAATCTCGACCTTTTAGAAGGCTTGCAATATCGGTTTTGTGAGACGGAAAAGATGCATCACACTTTTATCGGCCTCGGATTATTTTCTTACTATGGGCTTTCTTATAGGATGGCTGCAACATCGCGTAGTTTGGGGGCGTGCCGGCAAGATGCAGCAAACCTTTTATCAGCCCAGTTTATATTCTTACTCTATTCATCATTTTTTTTCAATTACACTTTATATTACCACGATATAGAGAAAATTTCATTTTAGAAAATTTAAGTATAAATTTGAACTAAAATTATTGATATCGACTATACTTCAAAAATTGTTGATTTAAGTTTAATTTTCAAAAATAGCACATATTATTAGTCCGGTTAGAAGCTTATGGGAGAAAAAGCCACAGATTCCTAATGAGTCTTAAGATTTCCAAATAATCCTTGTTTACATTTAACTCACACTTAACTCTATCAATTTTCGTTCTTCGCAATCCGGCTGAAGTTAGTCTAAAAGTTAAGGAACAAGCTTAGGAGTCAACACGCTCGATCGAGGTCAAAATTTGATTCTTATTCCTATCCCAGTGCTAGGAAGTCAAAATTGTGTCAAACATTTAATTTTATTTTTGAAAATTTTTAAAATTTTTCATTTTTTTGGTATTTTGGTGGTAAAAACGGGATTACGTGAAAACAACGGCTGCAGGCAAATTCCAAATCGGAAGATCCCCCATATAGACAAAATGATTATCCTCCATGTGTTAAGGGTACATACATCATACTACTATAGTTTATGAATTATGCTAAGATAAATGTTTTAGTTTTCTCTTTTTTTTTTTGATTAGATTAGGCATAATTGGATTCCAATGAAGCTGAGGATGTGGAAACCGAGTGAACGAAGACAAAACGCGAGGGGCTCTACGGGCTTATCACAAATCTGGGAAATCTGGGAAATACATCACAAAACACAAAAAAAACGAGATATGGAAGAGGCGTAGCTTAATCCACAACAACCCTTTTGGAAAGAAGAAAAGAAGATAGAATGGATAAGCATGGGTTGCCACCCACGAAGCGCTTGTTTAAGGTCACTTAGCTTGACTCGATCCCCCCATACTTGAGCTTTGTCAAGGGGGATAAAAATGGGGATGACGAACACCCAAATTAGGAGTGTTGTCTCCATGAATCAACATCAGGCTTTTAGAAGAAAGCTGGAGAGCTTTAAAGCCCCGATGAGATAAGAGAAGAACTTTTTCCACATTTTGCATGAAAAAGGAAGCCAAAGTTTGAATTAATGGGATATAGGGGGAGGGATGGTGTGGGAGTAACAGTCTAGGCATACGAACATAGTGTTTAGAAATTTCACCCACCACTTTGGTAGTCAAAAGTCCCGTATCGGGCTCAATTTCATCATCATCCGGTGGTTTCGCCGAAGGGCGAGGGGATGATGGATCATAATCACTTTCAAAGTGGAATGACTCAATTCAGGGAGCGAAAGGGAATCATCGGTAAGCAATTCTTCAAAGAAAATGATATCCCCTTCGGAGTCATAGTCATCGGTCTCAATGCCTGGTGGCATCGAGTCATCCGGAGTAAGAAATAAATCAATTTCCTCCATGAGAGAGTCACGTATCCTAACGGGGAGGATAGGCGATGGAGAAGGAAAGATTCGTTTCATCTAGCTTTAGAAACATCAGATCTTAGAGGTCTTCCGTTGAGGGCGAGGAGACGAGTTATCATAAAGCAACCTCTCAACTAGATAAATTTCACCCTCCGGATCAAGGTTATCATCATCAATTCCTGGTGGAATTGATTTGAGAAGAGTGAGTTCACCGGTGAAACTCATCAAGAAGAGAATCAATCTTAAAAGAAGAATCAATCGAAGTATTTCGATTAAGCAAAGATTTTATAAGATTGGATTCGGCATCAAAGGAATCAATTCCCAAGGGAATTGAAGTGATACTTTCTAACACCTCATTTTGAATTAGATTCACCTTGGTAGCAATGATTTCTTCATAAAGATCAAAGAGGGGATTAGAGAAAATTTTAAAATTCTCCATTGGAACGTCCTCCTCGGAAAATGACTCATCATCACTTAAGGTACAATCGTCATCGATATCGAAGAGAGGGTTAGAAAAAGTAACAAGATGACTCTCGGGAAAATCATCATAAACGGGCAAATCACACTGACCATTGGAAGCATCCTCGGACTCACTTGGGGTAGGGACAAGGTTCTCAACACTAGACTTTATGAATTCGTCCTATTCTGTTTCCAGAATTGTGCTAAGATGCTTATCCTCCATTATGAGGGAGTCCGTTTTTGGTGAATCGGGTGTGATTGCAACACACGGAGGTAGTCCAGAAAAAATAATATCTTTCAAGGGAATAGAACTTTTCTCGTCATCATCATCATTGTAGCAAATGGGAATCTTCCAATCTCGATCTTTAGCCGCTTGATCTTCCGCAATTCGCTTTTCTTCTTCCTTCTTTTGCATATATTGACCAACCATCTCACATATGGATGTCATTTGCTCCATAAGCTTATTTTGAGAATAGAGAAGCTCATTTCGAGAATATAGAAGCTCATTTCAAGCATTGAAGATTGGATGATTGACGGTATATTGCGGGGGTTGAAATTGGTCAAAACCAAAAGAATTAGGATCATAGCAAGAATTTTGCTCATGATAATAGTTTCATTCATTGGTTGACATTGGTAAGTTTCATGAGGTCCCCCGCAATTTTCACAACAAGGATATTGCTGTTGAAAATTTTATGGAGGGTGGTTTGCAAAACTTGGAGAATCGTTAGAAGAATACGGAGTTGAAAAAGTAATTGGTGTTCCATTTCCATCAGTACAATAAAAACAAACTCCATCATATTCATTACAACCACATTGTTGGCATGTACCAAAAAGACATTGTTGTTGCAAATTTTGCAAATTTTGTAGGATCACATTAAGGTTTTTATTATAGCATGGTTCTGGATTAGAGATAATCGGAATTTGCGGTGGACAATTGTAACCATAATGAGCACCTTTCCCATAAGACTTACAAGTACATCGTTGATAAAAGATATCGTCTAATGAATCCCCACACTCGTACCAACAATGATCAATGTGTGGAGGACTTTGCGAGGAATTTTTACCGGGGTCTTGTTTGACAACGAATGGCTCTTGAGGAGCATTAAC
>BQNB010187010.1:0-12075 GCA_026074375.1 Tanacetum coccineum
ATGGAGTTAGTAATGCTAACACTCAAGCTAGCTCTGCTAGCACTCAAGTTAGCACTGCTAGTACTCAAGTTAGTACCGCTAACTTAAGTGATGCCACTATTTATGCATTTTTAGCCAATCAACCAAACGGGTATCTACTTGTACATGAGGACCTTAAACAAATCCATAAAGATGACTTAAAAGAGATGGATTTGAAGTAGCAGTTAGCATTGCTGAGCATGAGGACAAGAAGGTTTTTCTAGAAAACTGGTAGAAAGATCACTATCAATGGGAGTGACACAGTTGGATATGACAAGTCCAAGGTGGAGTGTTTCAACTGCCACAAGATGTGACACTTTGCAAGGGAATGTAGAGGACCTAGGAACCAAGATAGGAGGAAAAGGAATCAAGACAATTCTAGAAGGACTGTAAATGTAGAAGAAACTTCTTTCAAAGCCATGGCGGCTATTCATGGAGCTGGTTTTGACTGGAGCTATATGGCAGATGATGAAGTCCCTACAAACATGGCTCTTATAGCTTTTTCAGACTCTGAGGTACATATGACAAAACTTGTTAAAAAACCTGTCTAAAAAGCTTTGAAACTCTTAATACTCAACTTGATGATTTAAGAATAGAGTTTAACAAATCTGAGTTCCATTTAGCTACTTATAAAAGAGGGTTAGCATCTGTAGAAGAGCAACTTGTCTTTTACAAAAAGAATGAGGTTATTTCTTAAAAGAGATATCTCATATAAAGACTCAGAAATTAGTATGCTTAAAAGTGAGTTAGAAAAGCTTAAGCAAGAAAAAGAAAGCAATCAACTTAAAATTGAAAAAAATTGATAATACTTCTAAGAGTCTAGACAAATTAATAGGGAGTCAGATAACTGATAAAAGTAGAAAGGTGTGGGGTTTGTAAGCTATAATGTTGTTCCACCTCCCTTTACAGGGTTATTTTCACCCCTAAAATTTGATTTGTCCAACTCTGGTCTAGAGGAGTTCTAACAGCCTGAGTTTGAAGGCTATGGACCTAAGACTAGTAAGAGTGTTAGTGAGGATATTTCTAATGAGATTAGGGAATCTCCTGATGCCCTATTGGTTAAGGAGTTGGTGTCAGATGATAAGTTAGAGAAGAAACTGTTTTTCCTACTGTTACTAAGATAGAATTTGTTAGACCTAAACTATAACACCCTCAATTTAGCGTCATGTCAGCGGAAGGGTCCAATGGTGTTACGTCATAGCACAATAACTCAAATCATAGAAAATGACTCAAAAGAGGCGTTTTAAGAAAATTTCATTCATTTGAATTATATAAAGTTTACATCACGGGTCCCAAATAAGTTTAACAACATCATACAACGTTTTACAAAATATTTTCGAATGAATAATTATTTAGCGGGCCTTCATATCTCTCCATCGCCGAATTACCTTCAAGAACCTGAGATAAAACATGCTAAAAGTCAACAATAATGTTGAGTGAATCCTTAGAGTTTATATATATAAACAATAAAAATAATTTCCGAACACAAGTATCATTTTTCAATATTCATCTGGATACAACGATGAAACTACGAGTTTAATAGTGCTAGACCAATGTTACAATTTTTCTAATCAGCACACTCCACTGGAAGAGGCGCCTATCAAATAAGAAAAATCATTATCTAAGCCAAATTTTTAGCCAAAAAGTAAATACTACTAATGAAAATTTTATACTAGCTAAGGGCCAAAAGCAGTTAATACCTGCTAGGGCCAAATCTCACAGTAGTTATGCTGTGAGGAAAATCAGGTTAAGGTTGTTTAAGGCCTGAGCATGTTGGGTTTATAGACCTACAAACTTAATAGTTCATCAATTACTTATAAAGACAATAATTATGATTGATGCCACGAGGCAGATCAAAGTCGTGATGCATGGTCCCCAAAAGAAACTAAGTTCTTAGTTTTATGTGCATGGTCATTTACGCAAAAGAAGATCAAGGCTATGTATGACAGTGGATTCTTCAAGTACATGACAGGGAAACATGTCCTAATCTCTCAACCATCAAAGGCATTTGATGAAGGATATGTTACCTTTGGGGAGGAGCCAAATGAGGGAAAATTACTGGTAAAAGGACTCTTTAAAACTGGTAAGCTTTGATTTGTGAGGATGTGTACTTTTTCAAGGAGTTACTAATTAACCTTTTTATTGTTCACAGATGTGTGCCATAAAAGAAACAATGTTCTTTTTTACTTACTGACACGAGGATGTTTTGTTCTGTCCGTACTGACTTTAATTAGCTGATGGAAAGTCAGGTTTTACTTAAAGTTTCCTAGAAAGAACAATATGTTACGAGTGATGATATAGTTGAAGAATATTATTCCAAAAGAGTTAAGTTGTCTTGTTTGCAAAGGCCACACTTGATGAATTCAATGTTATGGCATAGGGAGGCAGGTCAATAAATTTTAAACTATTAATAGAACTGTTAAGAAAAAATATTGTAAGAGGTTTACCTTTAAAACATTTTGGAAAATTGACCAAACTTGTGTTTGGCTTGCCTTAAAGGGAAAGCAACACAAAGCCACTTGCAAGTCCAAGATACAGACTCTATTAACAAAAAACCTATATTCATGTTGCATAAGGACTTGTATGGTCTAACTTTTTGTGAGCAGCTTATGAATAAAAAATATTAGTCTAGTTGTTTACTGATGATTATAGCAATTTACTGTGTTTTTTCTTTCTAGCAACTAAGGATAGTGACTAGTGGATACTTAAGAGCTTTATAACTAAGATAGATAAATCTAGTTGATAAGAAAGTAAAGATTACGATGTGCAATGGAACATATCAAAAATAAATATGAGTGAGTTTTTATGAACAGAAAGCATTAAAGTGGGAAATTTAGAAAAGAAAGACATTAAGAAGGAATTTAGTATAGCTATAACTCCTCAGAAAAATGGTGTTGCTGAGAGGAGAAATAGGACACTAATTGAAGCTGCTAGAACCATGTTAGCTGACTTCTAAGTTACCTACTATATTTTAGGCTGAATTAGTTAATACTACTTGCCATGTGCAAAATAGGGTATTAGTAGTTAAACCTTATAACAAGACCCCTTTATGAACTGTTTAGAGGTAGAACACCTGCTTTAAGATTCATGAGACCATTTGGGTGTCATGTTACCATTCTTAATACCTTAAATTAATTAGGCAAGCTTGATGGAAAGTCAGATGAAGGATTATTTGTTAGATACTCAATGAATAGTAAGGCTTTTAGGGTATACAACATTAGAACTAGGAAAGTAGAGGAAAACTTGCATATTAGGTTCTTGGAGGATAAGCCTATTATTGTAGGTGATGGACCAAAGTGGTTGTTTGATATTGATGTTCTAAAAAAATCAATGAATTATGTGCCAGTTGTTGCAGGTATAAACTCTATGATTTTGTAGGTACAGAAGAAAGTATTGATGCAGGTCATTCTAGCAATGAGAGAGTATCTAACCAACACTACATTTTGATGCCACTGTGGAAAGATGGTTTACTATTTGATTCTTCTTTAAAGAATGCTAGTAATGATGAACCACAACCTTCTAGTGATGCTGGAAAGAAGGATGATGAAGGTGTATGTAAAGAAATTGGAAATGTTGATCAAGAGAGGCCAAAAACAGTACTCAAGATGTTAATAACGTTGGGCCAAGTATTAATACTGAACCAGACGTGTTTTCTTTGGGAGATAATGCTACACTTGAAGCCACACATGCTGATTTCTTTGGTGATGAAACAAAAGTAGACATGAGCAACATTACTACCACATATCCAGTTCCTTCTACTCCAAATACAAGAATCCATAAAGATCATTCACTTGATCATGTGATTGGTGATGTACAGTCTGGTGTACAGACAAGAAGAATGAAAAAGACTACAAATAAATAAGGGTTTATTAGTGTTGTTTATGAATGGAAAACTCATGAAGACCTTCATACTTGTCTGTTTGCTTGTTTTCTATCACAAGTAGAACCCAAGAAGGTAATTCAAGCTTTGACAGATCCAAGCTGGATAGAAGCAATGCAGGATGAGTTTCTATAGTTTAAATTGCAGAAGGTTTGGACTTTGGTTGATTTACCATATGGCAAGAGGGCCATTGGGAAAAAATGGGTCTACATGAGAGAGGTATTGTTGTTAGAAACAAAGCAAGACTGGTTGCACATGGTTACACTCAAGAAGAGGGAATAGATTATGATGAGGTTTTTGCTCTAGTTGCTAGGATTGAAGCAATTAGGCTATTCTTAGCCTATGCCTCATTCATGAACTTTTTTGTTTACTAGATGGATGTGAAGAGTGCATTTTTGTATGGCAAGATTGAAAAGGAAGTTTATGTCTGTCAACCTCCAGGGTTTGAAGATCCATAGTTCTCTGACAGAGTTTATAAGGTAGAAAAGGCATTATATGGTCAACATCATGCTCCTAGAGCATGGTATGAGACTTTGTCTACTTATTTATTGGAAAATGGATTTCAGAAAGGGAAAATAGACAAGAGTTTTTTCATTAAAAAGGTCAAAGGTGATATTCTACTAGTTCAAATATATGTAGATGATATCATTTTTAGATCTACTAAGACCGATTTATGCATTGTGTTTGAGAAATTGATGCATAAAAAGTTCCAAATGAGTTCTATAGGTGAACTCACTTTCTTCTTAGGATTGTAGGTGATGCAAAAGGAAGATGTGATTTTTATTAGCCAAGACAAGTATGTGGATGAAATCTTGAAGAAGTTTGGTTTTTTAACTATGAGGATAGCAAGTACACACATGGAGACTTCAAAGCCATTGCTCAAGGATGCAAAAGATGAAAATGTTAATGTTCACTTATATAGATCAATGATTGGATCATTGATGCATCTAACAGCTTCTAGGCCTAATATAATGTTTGTTGTATGTGCTTGTGCAAGATTTCAAGCTACACCTAAAGTTTCACATCTTCATGCTATGAAAAGAATCTTTAGATACTTAAAAGGTCAACCTAAATTAGGCCTTTGGTATCCTAAGGACTCATCATTTGACTTGGAAGCTTATTCTGATAGTGACTATGCTAGTGCAAGTTTAGACTGGAAATCCACAACAGGAGGTTGTCAATTTCTTAGGAGTAGATTGATTTCATGACAATGCAAGAAGCAAACTATAGTTGCCAACTCTACTACTGAAGTAGAATATGTTGATGCAGCTAATTGCTATGGACAGGTGTTATGGATCCAAAATCAAATGCTGGATTATGGATACAACTTTATGAATACCAAGATTTTCATTAACAATGAAAGAACCATCTTCATAGTTAAGAATCCAGTATTTCACTCAAAGACTAAGCATATTAAAATTAGACATCACTTCATCAGGGATTCATACGAGAAGAGATTAATTCAAGTGATCAAGATTCACACTGATCATAATGTTGTAGACTTACTCACAAAAGCATTTGATGTTAGTCGTTTTCAATTTTTGACAGCTAGCATTGGAATGCTTAATCTCTGAGGTGTTGTTTAATTAGATTGATGATTGGAATGGGTTGGACATACTACTTGGATAAAATTAGGGTTTATTCTAGTAACTCAAGAGTTAGTGCTACTGGCATGACTTAATGCCGCTGGGCAAAAAGTTAGTGCTGCCAGCCAAAAAGTTAATGCTGCTAGGCCAAGTTAGTGCTGCTATGTTACCGTTGGGGATACAACTGCTGAGGGTGTCTTTTGTAAATTAGTTGGTTACTTCACCTATAGGTTTGCTTAATTCCCTATAAAACCGTTTTTATTCACTCTTAAACACTCTTACGATCTCAATTTTACAAACCCTAACTCGAATTCATCACCGACATTTACAATTATCATCAATGGCGGACCTAATCTTTGCTGATTCTCATAATATGGTGGCATACTTGGAAAAATAAGAAGATAATGCTGATTTTGCAGAGATAGTTGATTTTCTTAATGCTAGTTCAATCAGGTATGCATTAACTTTAAGTCCAACTGTCTATGTGTCCTATATTGAGCAGTTTTGGTCTATTGCAAAGATCAAAACAGTCAATAATGAAACAAAAATGCGTGCCAAAGTTGATGGCAAGACTATAGTAATAACAGAATCGTCTGTGAGGAGAGATCATCACTTTAATTATGAGGATGGTATTACTTGTCTTACAAACACTGAGATTTTTGAAAACCTTTAATTGATGGGGTATGAAAAGCTTTATGATAAAGTTACTTTTTATAAATCTTTCTTTTCCCCTCAATGGAAGTATCTCATACATACCATCTTACAATGTTTAAGTTCTAAATCAACTGCTTGGAATGAATTTGGTACTAATAGCATCAGCAGTTATATGTTTGGCTAAGAAACAAAAGTTTAATTTTTCTAAATTGATTTTTGATGGTATGTTTAGAAACTTGGATCCTAATTCTAAAAAGTTTTTAATGTATCTAAGGTTTTTACAACTGTTTTTGAATAATTGATAACCAAAGATTTCTTACTATATATAAGTATAATACAAATATATAAATATATAATAATAATCAATAATTATAATTCAATTATAGTATACGTATTCCGAAAGACTCAAAAAATTCCTTTTGACCAAAGGAAAATCAAAAATCTCTCGGGTCGTTTCCCAACGAGGCGTGAATTGAAAATCGAAGCTACGTTTGTGATCGCGTTTTTGAATTGTTAAAGGGTTTTGGATTTGAATTTCTAATTCTACGATTAAAATACAAAAACGAATAAGGAAAACCTAAAAACGAAAGCAATCGAGTGATTTAAACCTAAAAATGAGAACGGGGTCAAATCTCGATCTTTAAAAAACAAAATTTTGAAATTTTAAACCTACGAATGCAAATCTAATTTTTCTAGGTGCTAAATGATAAAAGAAAATTTTGAAAAAAAGAATTATATTTTTTTGACTTTTAATAATTTATTATGAATTAAAAACTGTTTTGAAAAGAAAATTTATTTAAAAATAGTAAACTTAATGGGAAAAATCTAAAAAAAATGGTGGAAAGTAGTTTAAACAGTGTTGGATGCAAGAAAAATAAAAGCTTGGACGAACAGCTTATAAATAAGCCGTAAATAAGCCCAAAAGGGCTGAAAAGCTTAAGGGCTAAAAAGCTTTTAAATACAAACCACTTGGGACTTATAACGAAAACGTCCCAAGGGCGCAGAGGTAAAGAGTGTGTGTGAAAAGGGGTAGAGGTTTGTTGAGGTTGAGGATTCGAGCCTTGCTCACCCTCAACTTCCTAATTTCCCTGTTTTTACTTTTTGAAACTTTTCTTTTCGCAAACATGTAAAATAAGTCAAAATATTAAACTTTAAAAAAGTGACTTTTTATACAACTTAAAAATAAGCTGGGAAAAAGGATAAATAAGCTGACAGATGGGCTATTTTACACTAAGGACTAAATAAGCTTAACTGTTTTCTTTTAAAAGCACAATTAAGATAAGGAAAATACAAGATAAGCAAAAACAAATATCAACCTACACCTAATAAGAATATTCAAACAAAAATAAGCAAGGATAATAAACTAGAAAGGGCAGAAACAGCAAATAAGCTATAATCTAAATCTGTCAAGCAAACAGCCTAGGGACAACTTTTTGGGCTTAATTTTAAGCCCTTAAAGGATCCTTATGGCTTAATGGGGGTATATGAGCTTAAAGCCTGGCTTAAGGGCTATCTAAAACACCAACTGGAAAAGAGTTTGAAACTCAAACAAACTAAGAAAAAGCTAACTGAAAAGGGCTACTCACACAGGACATGTTGATTTGGTTTTCTTAAAAAAACACAAATGGACTTGTTTGCAGCCTAAAAATTAGGCTAGAAAAAGAGCTTCAAAATGAAAAAGAAGATAAATCAGATAGAGTTTGACCTCCAATGAGCTTATGCTCACAATTTCAAATCCTAAAATCAATTTTAACTTACTTAAATTTGAAGATTAAAAAGGCACCTTAAAACTTGAAAAACACTTAAAACAGATTTTGTTACAGACTTTGATAAAACAAAAGTGAACCAGAGGACATTTAACCACTGCATTTTGACACCAAAAACAACTCACAAACATCACATAGAAAAGGATTTGAAAGCCTTAATCAAATAAGCTATATGAAAACTATTCTGTCACAACAGTTTTAAACAACTTTTAGAAAAAACTTAAAAACAAACTCTTAAACCTTAAATTTTTTTTAAAACTGATGAAATCTACTCAAATGAGCTAGTTAAAGTTAGCAAGGTGACCCAAATGGTTTTTAAACCACTTCTGACCCACTTTGACCCCTTAACCCAAACACCCCTTTAAGTTTTCTAAAATCAATTTTTTAACTGATTAACAAAGATTTAAGCAAAGTTTTTTAAAGACATATAATAATAAAGCAAAATTAAGCAAAGAAAAGCAAATTTCAAACAAAGATAAGCACTAAATTTAGCAAATAAGAATAAGCAATTTGAAGGTAAATAAGGCAGTTTAACATAAAAACTTAAATAAAAGGCATAAAAGCTATAAAATAGCATAACCAGCAATAAATAATACAAATAAGCAACAATAAGCAATAAAATGAAAAGATAAGCAGAAATAAGCTAAGCTACAGTAAATAAGCTAAAATTTGAAAAAGTGAGCTTACAAGAGTCCAAAGCTTATGGGCAAGACAATAAGCTCTCAAACAGCTTATACCAACCTATATGCTTCCCAAGAATCACTAACCCAAGGCCATCCACAATTTACCATGCTCCATGCTCTTGACAAATTTTTAGTATTTTTGTGATTTTTTGATTTTTAGACAGAAAAGTAAAACAAGCTTTTATATGAGCTTTCAATGACTCAAAAGCTTATACAAGGCTTACAAACAGTATTTAAAGGACAATGAAAGGTAAATGATAGAATTTAAAGAAAACTTGAAAATTTCATTAACTTAAAAGAAAATTACAATGCTTAAATTAAATGACAAGTAATTTAAAAGACAAGCATATAAAATGCAGAATTAAAATGGTACAAATTTGTTAATACAAGTTTGGACTTAACAAAATTCGACAAAAAAGTAAATAAGCTACACTAGCCTATTTATACTAAAAGTTCTAGTCTTGAGCTTCTTCTTGTGTTGCTTCTGAGAGTGCTTCAATTGTTGTGTTTGTTGTGTGAGTAGAAGCCAAAATCAATCTTGGCCATCAAAATTGAGTATTCTTCAAGCCTTGTCATCAAAACCCTTCATTTCCTTGTCTTTTTTTATTGGCCAATGAGGTGAGCCAGGATTGCCAAGGTGGCAAATTAGCCATGTGAGTGTAAGGTTTAGGATGGTGATGTTTTTATTTGTAGGAACAGTAGCCGAGATGGGGGGAACGAAGGGTGAATAGTATAATGGCGAGAAATTTGGTTTAGGGTTAACAAGGTAAAACTTTGGGGGTTTGGCACATTTGGTCCCTCAAGGTGTGTTATATGTTTGCAAGTTAAGTCCTTGTGGTGTATTAAACTTTTGGGAGTTGGCAGAATTGGCCCTCCAAGGTGTATGTTGTTATTGCACGCATGGTCCTTGTGGGTGTATTGTGAGTTGCACCGTTAGTCCATGTGGACTAACGAAAGTTAAGGGACAAGGGTAATATGGCTAACAATTGTTAAAGTTAAGGGTAATGGGCCAAGGTTATGGTTTTGGGCCGGTTGTAATAGAAAAGGAAAATGGGCCTTTTTGGTCTTCATGTAATGTTTAAATGGGTTGACCCAGCCCATTAGATGGGTATGGGTGGGCCCATTTAATATTTCTTTGGTTTTGGCTTTGACTTTGACCTTTGACTTTGTCAGGGTTGACTTTGACTTTGACTTGGTTGACTTTTTGGCTTTTCCACGCTTTTCTATTCCGTGCTCGGTTTTGTCCGTTTTTGCTTGATTTTTTGTCCTTTTCTCGGATATCCATTTCCTGCACAATATAAGTGAAAACATATAAATACAATGTATTTTTGGTACTTTTTTGGTCATTTAAGTCCGTTTTAATAGATAAATGGTATGTGTAATCATACACATACCAAAATCCCCCATACTAAACTATTGTCGTGTCCTCACGCAATGCTATAAGTTAACACTTAAAAAAACTAAGAATCTTAATCTCCCTCGACTAATAACCTCGAAATGTAACTAAGTGTTCGTCAGGGGGAAATAAAGAATCAAAAGTTTTGAAAAACCCTTTTTTTACCATTTTTAAATATACATACACTAACTACCACTGATATTTTTCTATTTTTCTTTTTTTTTCTTTTTCTCAACTAACTAACATGTTTGACTTTCGTTAGTTTATAACATTTAGGGATCATAGAACAAGAAACATTTTAATCCTAAATGCTCAAAAAGATAAATTCATCGTCCTCAATTTTTCACTTATTCCAAACCAAGCTTAAAACGAAATCACCGTTAAATATAAGTTAAGATGCTAACACTACTCATATTTGTAACTTGTGAACTTTTCACTCCCGACAATTATTATATATTAGGTGAATGTGCCATTTTGAATTTCAACCATGGATTAATGTTTTGCAAAATTTCTATGCTTCACGTTCCACCTGAGAATAATGAGTTTAAAGGCGAGATCATCCCATGTAGCGACTTTCGTCTTGGCATATCCCAACCTTGTAGCTAAGTGACCAGGCTTTTGACACCCCACAGAGACTAGTATCGAGACTCATGGACCTTCGATTTCAAAAACTCTTTGGTTTCCCGTATATACATAGCTTATTTAGAAAAACTTAAAATGAAATAGTCTTGGTTCAAAAGCATATTTAAATTTAAGAAAAAGAGATTTTCCCTATATTTATTAAACCACATTTATTGCACTTAATATAATTACACATCCATTAAACTAATGAAATCCTCGACCTTTTAGAAGGCTGCAACATCGGTTGTGAGCCGGCAAGATGCAGCAAACTTTTATCAGTCTCGGATAATTACTATGTGCCTTATTTAGAAGGCTGCAACATCGGTTGTGAGCCGGCAAGATGCAGTAAACTTTTATCAGCCCACAGTTTATTATTATTATTACCACATTTTTCATTTTTTTATATTACAATAATAGAGAGAAAATTTCATTTTTGAAAATTTAAGTATAAATTTGAACTAAGACTAAAATTATTACTATCGACTACATTTTAAATTTAAAAATTGTTGATTTAAGTTTAATTTTCAAAAATAGCACGTATTGTTAGTCTGGTTAGGAGCTTATGGGAGAAAAAGCCACAAACTACACTTATGAGCTCTTAAGATTTCCAAATAATCCTTGTTTAGCATCCAACTCATACTTAACTCTATCATTTTTCGTTCTTCGCAAAGATCCGCGAATGCTTAGTCTAAAAGTTAAGGAACAAGCTAGAGCTCAACACGCTCGATCGAGTCAAAATTTATTCTTATTCTACCCAGCAGGAAAGTCAAAATTGTGACAAAACACTTATTTTATTTTTGAAAATTTTTAAATTTTTTCATTTTTTTGCAATTTTGGTGATAAAAACAGGATTACGTGAAAACAACGACTGCAGGCACAATCAAATCGATAGATCCCCCCATACTAGAACTAAACATTGTCCTCAATGTTTTAAGAAGGGTCTCTATGTAAATCTAAGCTGTTTATTAAGTATGCTTAAAGATAAACATTAGTCGATAAAATTTGGATATTGGATTCCCAAATGAAGCTGAGGATGTGAAGCTCTAGTGAACGAAGGATAAAAACACGAGCACGAGAGGCTTCAAAAATCCGAGCAATCCTGGACATACACAACAAAAAACAAAGCACGTAAAATGGAAGAAGCGAGCCTCCTCACAACAACAAAACACTTATTCTTTACTACATAACTTAGCATACTACTATTACGATTATACTAGGATAAGCATGGGTTTCCACCCATAAAGCGCTTGTTTTAGGTCACTTAGCTTGATCTGATCCCCCCATTATAACACCCTGTGTTTTCAAGTCATTGACGACGTCGATAAATCCGCAATGTACCTTTTGTATTGTACGCATTTGCTTTAAATCATAAATGTTAAGCTAAATCGCGTAAGCTAAAAATTAGCGTTCAATGTAAACGGGCATCAAACAATTAAATGTTTACATCAAGCAAGGGTTATATAATTATTTT
>BQNB010187011.1:0-12075 GCA_026074375.1 Tanacetum coccineum
CAAGCCTTTTCCTTGTAACCTATATATACTGTATGTTTTTGTGAAAATAATCAAGGAAAACCAATTACCCTTCAATAATGTAGACTAATAACGTGATAACACAAATTGGATCTGTTGATTCACCCGGATACCAAAAACATTCTTCCAACTATCAACAATCAATCATCTTAAGGGGTGTTTGGATTAGCTTAATTGATGGGCTTATTAGTTTTTCTAACCATCATACTTACTTGTAGTAGTAGTAGTATCTTTGTGTATTATTAATTACTATAATTATTCATTCTACTTGCCAACTGAAAACACTAAATAAGCTAATTAATGAAGTTTGTTGATAGTAACCGTGATTTGATTATGAAGGCGTCCGAGAGAACAAGTTACTACTACTACTACTACATTGTTTCATATACTACTTTTGTATGATTTCGTCTAAGTTTGGGAAAGGTGTAGTAGTGATATACCATATCATTCGAGACAAACACAGTAACTTATATAAGCTCTTAAAACTTCATAGGCTGATGATGATTTCACTTAACTCCTAGTTAGTTGGCGCTCTTAAAACAAAGGTTAAAACCTTCCTGGGCTGATGATTTCACTTAACTCGTAGTAGTTGGCCATTTAAGCGGTCTGGACCTGGTGGTATACAAACAAAGGTAAATACTTCCTCCTAGTGTACCCTGCCACGCCAAGATTGGGTATTGTTGTTTAAATTATTCCTAGCTAGGTGGTTTAATGCAGCATAGTCTTGCGTTGAACTATAACACATCTGTTAGTTGTTACACAGATGTTTGAATTAGCAAAGTATGCATACACAACCACAAAAGGCAGGAATTCTATGATTTTTTCCAATTCTACACTAAAAGTTAACTCAGTAGATACAAGGTAGGATGAGGAAGAAAAGTTCAACAACACCAATGCAAAGTGATTTTTAACAAGCGTCTCTCTTCATACCAAACGACAAAAATTTGAAAAATGGAGCACCTAATAATTGTGGCAACATTTGCGTCTCTCGGCATCCAGGATTAGTGCGTTCCAGTCTTTAGAATGTATGAGTGCTGTCTTTTTTCCCACCACCCAGAGCACCCTTTTGGCCCTCGTTAACGCAACATTCATTCTCCTCCTGTCAGAAACAAATCCTAAATCTTGTGTTCTAACACAGGAGAGGATGATCACATCTCTCTCCTGTCCTTGAAAGGCATCGATTGTTTCAAAGCAGATGTTTTTTAGAGCTTCTTCATTCAGACCTTCCACGAATCGTTTTTTTATACATTCTACTTGTTTCGTGTAGGGTGTGATTACCCCTACCCGAATTTCGTCTTTCCGTCCATGCAGCTTCATATTGTCTTGAAGCTGGTTATAAAGTTCATAGCACACAACACTTTCTCTTTCATTGAAATAGGATGATGAAGAAGAAGAACCAGGTTTTTGCTCCACTTCATTACCAACGTCGTAGAAGACGTATGGTCTAAGATATGGCAACTCCCCTCTACTCCTTATAAGATCACTGTCTTTTAGTTGTCCCATATAGAAATGCGTGTAAGGGAATTGGCTTATAGAGGGGTGCATCCTGTATTGGGTTTGAAGCATATGAGACGGGTATCCGCCCAACTGCAATCGTTCAAACAAGTTACGTTCAAAGTGGAAACGCTTGGGTGTTTGGCTTGAAACAGTTGCTAGGAGTTGCTTCGGGTCGCCTACCAATACAAAGCGAGTTGCTTCGACACCGAGTGTCGGAAGCACTCCGGCCTCGTGTACCTGCCAGCCTCATCTATGATAACTAAATTGAACGCGTTGTCATTTATAGACTGTAGAATCCGCTCTTTGCACCCCGACACGGTGGTGAATATCACAATAGCTTCTTCCAAAAATGTCACCTCCAAATCTGAGTTCGTGCCTGGATTAAGCTGTTGTACTAACTTGTAGCGGCACATTTCAACATAATGTTTTTGTCTTATGATAACCTCAGAACATAACTGACTCAGCTCACGCTCACTCGGTGACCTCATCTCCGCCAAACTGTTGCCTTGTATTAATTCTATTCGGCCGCTGCTTGTTTCTATACCTTTTTTTTATATTTTTGTATCTTACTGAGCACCTCCTGATTGGTTTTCCTGATATAAGTCTTGGCTTTTGCTTCCAGGCAAACCATCTTAGCATCTTCGAGTTGTGAATTAAACCCGATTCTAACAATCTTGGGATTATATTTCTCCAACTTCTGACCCAAAAAACTAATTCTCAAGAGCTTGAGTAAGATGTCATCAGTAGCAGCGTTTGAAGGCGCGCAAACCAAATATCTTGGTTTCCTGGGCAGTGAATCTCTCTAAGGCCCTTGTTGTTTTGTATTTCTTGTAGAATCTTGGCCCGCATTTTCCTTGTATACTTTTGGTAATCAACTAGATGGCACAGGTTGAGGATTCCTATGATAGTATGTGTTTTTCCCGTCCCGGGAGGGCCCTGAATTAGTGTGAATGGCAAAGCATCCTCGTAAACAGCTGTGCATAAGGCTTCCATTTGTCGCTCATCAAACTGCTTTTTCAAGTAGTGTTCAACGAACTTGGACAAGCTCGGATCAACTCCAGTTTTGTGTTCTTTCATCTTGTATTCACTTGAAGGAGAAAGAATAAACTCTTTGATCTGTGCAAATAAAACATTAATCAGTTACAATCTACTTTTTGGTTTATTGCATGTAGGGGTGTGAATCGGGTCTGTCGGTCGGGTTCGGGTTAATTGGATCGGATCAATTCGGGTCAAGACTTAAAAAAAACATACCCGAACCTGGCCCTATTTGAGCTCGGGTTACTCGGGTTTGGGTCAATTCAGGTCGGGTCAACTCGGGTTCGGGTCAACCCGAATTTGAGTACAATGACAGAAAAAAAATATTTTTTTTAATCTTTTTAATAGAAAACTACAAATTTATATTAAAAAGGTAAAAAAAACTTTATTCGGGTCAATCGGGTTGACTTGAACCCGAGTTAGCCAAAATATTTCAACCGGATACCCGACCTTATTTAGAACCTGGGTTAGTCGGGTTGACCCGAATAAGATTTTTTGACCCGAGTGACCCGACCCGAATAGAGTCGTGTCGGGTTCGGGCCCCTAATTGCATGTGTTAAGTAGTTTGTCTTTTGTTTTTATACCACAGGATGTTGCTCCCGGTCCTAGATTTGATGTGAAATGCTTAACTAGACAAAGAGACATATATATGAACCTGTTTTTTTAGTTTCCTTGTATATAGTTTATATAAAAACCGCCCGTGTATGAAAACAAACTAGCTAGTTTGTGCTGTTTAAAAATAGAAGAAACGGCCTTTATATATAGAGATTCGAGAACTTTACCAATGGGTTCAATAGATAGAAGGACTGAAGAGACTGATACTCTCGCCTGGTGGTGACGATGGACCGTATATCTCTAATCCAGCAAAGTTTCCCTTTGTAGGATTTTAGCACCCTCGATATATTGTTTGTACTGGTGTTGACACAAAATTCTATACACGTGTGTATATATATACACGTGTGTGTGTATATATATACACGTGTGTGTGTGTATATATATACACGTGTGTGTGTATATATATACACGTGTATATAAATTACATTATAATTAGTAACAAAGGTAAACAAATACTCCACTAAATTAACATTAACATCAAACTTTAATTAAAGAGAAAAATTGATACATACCTTGCATTCAGTGAATAAAACCGGAACTTAAAACACTCTGACGGAGGAGGAAAGGTGCGTATCGTTCCGAGCAAAACCATGTTGAGTCGGTCCCTCGTAACGTCATCTGGAACTTTGAGTAAGAACAGGTTATTGTTGTTGTGTTCCTTATTATGTCTCCTTATTATGATCATCGTATGGGGATAAAAGTAGATTCAGATTATCCCACCAATTGTTTTCCAAATGTTTCACTGAACGTGCTGATTAAGAAATTAAAACAAACAAAAAAAGATTATCAAAGTAAAACCCTAGCTAATGAATAACAACGCTGTTAAGTTTAATGTAAAAACAATAACACGTATTCAAGAATAATATATAATCAACATGATCATATTCAAGAAGTTGAAAACAACGTATTGTTACTCGATCATTATCCATTCTTGATTCTTGCATGTAAATTAAAGATTAAAAAAAAAAGATTTTTAGATATTAAAGATAAATTTTAATTTCTTGACTATTAGTTGTCTTTAAAGACAATAGTAATTCAAGAAGTTGAAAAAAATTACAAACCTTTCTTTGTTACTCGATCATTATCCATTCTTGCATGTATAGTAGGAGCGTGGTGTTAAAAGATAAAACCAGTTTTTTTAGATCGGTGTCTTTTCTATTTATATCCTAATATTTATATATCATGATCGATCAATATATTAGGGTTATAAGATTCTTAGCTCATTAATATAAATGGTAATAATATAAAAAGATTCTTAGCTCATTAATATAAGGGTAAATATATAATGTCTTTTTATAAAATGCAATTCTTTTACACGGTTACAATTACGTGTATTTTTTTTAACTAAGACTAGATATAATGAATTCATAGATAGATATACTTACTTAATTTAATCAATAGAATTTACATTTTAAAGATTAATTGGCAAATACTTTAGTTGGATTTATTAAGTAACGAGGCGTTTATACCCGTGCGTTGTACCGGGCTTGTTTTTTTTGTAAATAATTGAAGTTTTACTTATATGAAGTATCGTATAGCTTCATACCTATGCGCTGCTCATATGGTGTGCGTAAATGTTTAGGGCGTAATGTTAGTGTTCGGGTTTAGTCCCTCTGACTAACATTCGTTAGTGTTTTCGTTATTTAACGAACGTTTGCAATGGACATTTGCAACGTTAGTTCTTTATATTAACAGCCGTTTATACTTAACTCAATATTTGGTTTTTTTACAAAAATAATTTTTCTAATTATCTTTAAAATTTATACACATTTTTATACACTCAATTTTATACACACGTTTTCATACATTTTTTATAAACACGTTTGTATACGCAATTTTATATACACGTTTGTTTATATACACGTTTTTATACACACATTTTTATATACACACATTTTGTATACTTGTATTTATATTTTGTATACACGTTTTTATACACATTTTGTTTTGTATATAAAAATGTGCCTACGCGCATCATCTAGCACTTGATTAATAGTTTGTTTCACTGAGAAAAAACTCAGGTTTATAGTACTAAATTGTGACTGTATTGGTTCACTAATATCTTTTATTGTTGCTCAAACTGCTTGTGGTGGTGCCCTTAGGTAAGAAAAAAACAATCGTATGACCATGTTCTATAAAGACCTCAACCAACTAAAAACTTCTAAAAGAGTAGCCACACAACGAACATCCTCATCGTATGCCAATGCATACAACCCTTCATCTAAAGTACTCGGTGGTCTTAAATAGTTATTACCTTCGTCCCATATTTATTGTCTAATTTTAACTTTCTGAGTCTTTCTTTGTAAACTTTGACCTTAAATATTTTTGTTTATGCTATTTATTATTTGATGCATAATATAAAAATGGATTGAGTTTTAAATGTATTTTTCATTGGTATAATTTTTATCAAGTATTATATAACACAAACAAAAGTATTAAAAGTCAAAGTTAATAAAGAAAAACTCAAAAAGTCAAAACTGAACAATAAATATGAGACGGAGGTAGTATAAACAGAGGCTCTAACTCACCTTTGTAACATAATTGTAGCACCATCTCATCTAACTGGATTACAGAAAAGAGTTTGATATACACCATATCAAATATGTCGACATCAACATATCATCTGCTTGGAAACTTGTGAAATCTTCCACCATGGTGAATTCGTACGGAAAGCCTATTTGGTGCATTCTCTGAAAATTATAACCAAAAACTGACTTCTTAAAATCGACAATAGAAGATGTAAAGAACAATACATTTATGAAAAGTTAAACTTCAAGCAAAAGTGTTTCAAGTGATTATCATGAGCATATTCCAGTTCTTCAACCAGTTGCCTTGTGGTTTTAGTCCACTTTTTTCGGATCTTCCATCCCGTTAACACCATTTCATAAAGGTTGTCAATGTAAAAAAAAAAGTTTTGAGTGTAGTTAGAGAAATGGGACGAGAGATGAGAGGATTGGAGGTTGAGTTGGGCGGGAATAAACTTGTGAAATAATCGAGGATTAGAGGTGTAGGTGAAGTGAAAGAGTGTGAAAAATTAATTGTGATGTGAAAAGGTAAACAGCCACATCGGAGGTGGAAGAGTGTTAAACTGAAATGACCAAAAAACCCATCGTGTGCAACTCACGTGGGTGGGGAAAACGATCCACAAAAGATGTGAATTGGCGGGAACACTTTAGGAATTGTCCACCCCACAAAGAATAGCTTCGGCAACTCTCATGGCGTAGTGGGCACCAACTGAACTAGGCAGGAGCCGAAACTCGAACCCTTGACCTTTTGTCCATAAAATCTCTTCGGTTGGCCCATGGGATTTTCGGAGGTGGGTATCAACTAAGCTAAAGCTCCATTGTCAGTTAGTCGCTTGCGCACTGAAAAGCCGATGTTGAGGTGGGTATCAACTAAGCAGGAGCCGAAACTCGAACCCTTTACCTTTTGTCCATAAAATCTCTTCGGTTGGCCCATGGGGATTTCGGAGGTGGGTATCAACTAAGCTAAAGCTCCATTGTCAGTTTGTCGCTTGCGCACTGAAAAGCCGATGTTGAGGAGCATTCCCGTGAAACCCTAGAACGGAGGACCAAACGGGTAAATGTAGTGGAGTTTCAGAGTCCAACGGTGTAATTAACCCATGATTAATGACAAGGTTGGAAAAATGATCTCTACATTTCGAGGAAGCCAAGGTTTCGAGTTGTGGGGAAGACTGTCCGGTTCATCTTTTAGTAATGTTGTACAATAGTGATGTTTATGTTATGGCAAACATTCTTATACATGTCTTTAAGTGTTCCTTTCTCAAATAGTAATAGTAAAGTTTATGTTTATGTTATGGGTAAGCTTTTGATTGAGCTTACCCATGTTGGATTCGAGATTTTTGGCTGGTTTGGTTGGTTCAAATGCAGCAGCAGATTTTTTGGCTGATACATACGTATAAAAATAAGGTCGTTTGGTGGTATTTGTATAAGGTGTTTGATGTTGGCTCGTTTGGGCTTAATGCTTGTTTAATAATTGGGTGATTTAGGCCGACAAAGTTGTTATATATTTTTGTTTTTGCTACAGTAATATGTAGTAATTTTTGCATTAATTCATGCCAGACTTCTTAGGGGTGAGCAGAAAAAACCCGAAACCAAACCGACTGTTTTAGCCAAAAACCGACCCAAACCGAACCATGCACACCCCTACTAGCCGAATAGAATATGTAAAAGATGCAGCAAAAAGACATGCAAAGATGTTGTGAAACCCATTCTGAAAACATTACAAGTCTAGCAAGCTCGATAGAGATTACAAACACCTCAGGTCCATAAACACAATTAAAAAACAAAACGTCATTGTAATACTACTACTAGTCGTCATATACTTCAAGAGCTCTCGACAGATACTTTTTGTTCAACCAACTTGATAGCTTCCATCCTTTCATCGACTAGTTTCTGTAGCTGCTCCTCTTGAATCTTCTTGTCATTCTCTTCCATTTCAACTTCCTTCGGTTCATCACCACCACCACCGGTTGTCTTAAGCATTACAAACGATGCTTCAGGATCATATTCAGTCGGGACATCAATCACCCGCTTCCTAGATGCACCACTGTCTCTACCTATGACATCAGCCTTGATACGATCCAGCACAATGGTCCTCAAATTCTCGAGGTGTTTCTCAATGGGATCGAGAGATAAGTAGATAAGAATCTCTCAGAGCTGGATGAACTGTCTCTTGTTGATTTTAAGGCTTTTTCTCACTTCTTCAATGGTTTCTGCTGGTGGGCCGAATTTGGTGATTTGGGTTCGTTTGGCTAGGTTTTCTTCCTTTAGACGCATGACAGCTGAGTTCACTGATTGCTTCCAGTGCGAGTAAACGAGGTATGTCAATGCAAACCCTTACGTGTTGCAACACTTCCAGTGGCTCTTCAATTGAGAGGTCATACATGTTATCTGAAACTACCATATCAGTGAGTGTCTGAAGAAGATGACCTCCGTAACCCTTGCGTTGATATGGAGGGAGTACCAGCATCTGTCATTGACAAGTACAAGAAACTTTCGTTAAATGTTCTTATTATAATCATAGATAGGCATTTACTGACCCCTTTCTTGGAACTTTACAGACATTAGATCCTAAACCAAGGAGGGTAGAAGAGTGCAATTTTGACGCATCAATATGACAGCAGTAATCATGCAATACATTACAAGCATATGCATTTACGAAAACTAATGAAAAGGAAAAAGGGAAGCTACCCAACCCAACTCGTTTCAACCTTGCTATAAATATACCCATTTTAGCCAGTTGTCTGACCCACCCCTTTACCAGTACGATTATGGAATTGATCAGAAAGACTGAAGAAGAATACAAAACAGTGGATGTACCTGACCAAGTCTTAACCGGTGGCTGTCAGGGTAATGAAAGAACCGGTACAATGCTGCAAAACCAAGCAGTTTTTGTGGACTGTCCTGCTGATCAGTTTTCTTCTCAACTATAAGATACATCCGCCAGTCGGGATCTTGACATCAATTGGATTGCTACCTGATACAGAAACAGTTGAAATGGAGAATTTAGCTTAAAAGTAAGCAGAAAACAGGCAGAACCACAAATTTATTCAGTAATCGAGAACAGCAGATCTTATCATCAACAAGGAGAAGAACAAGTGGTATCAACCTACAGTAAAGAAGACCCATAGATTCGCCCCCGACGCGGACAACCTGATCATAACATATAAGATAAGCAACTGCATCTCAACATAATAAAACGTGATACATGCGAATAAAACGCAACTTTTCAATAGACACACTAAAGGCCTTAATTATTTACTCTTTAAAACATGAATCGAAAATGGTGATAAACATGACCTGACCTTTCATGTAAAAGATAAGTGTAATACGCACCTCAAGCTCATCTGCTTTGGAATGCTTTAGCCCCTGGCTATTCACAGATGGCTGAAGTATTTTCCTATCTGAAATCATAGATCTGAACATCGACAAGCATCAAAATCAACCAAGATATCGAAATAAAAAAGAAGGGTGATGAGAATCAAATTAATGAAACCACACGGACACTTAACATACTTGATATACTGATTTTCTGTGGAAACCGTTTTGAGGAAGTCATCTTTTGTCTCAACAAGATTATCTTCAAAAATACTCTGCAGAGACGATAATGAAATGGTCATCAGCATTGCACATAACAACCAACATGCAAAAAATGTGTACCGGATAATCACCTCAAGAGAAGTTTTGAGATCTGTGACTCCTTTCCCAGCCTTTAGCAGGGACATGCAATATTTTCAAGGCACAAAGTCAGACTTTACATGTATAAAAATCTTTCAATGAATGGAACATACACAGCTTTTAAATTCCAAAAAGCATAATACATAGCATGGCTACTTACATCAGATGTGCACTCAAAAGAAATATCAGCATAGGCTTTAAAAGATATGCCGCTGATCCAGACAGTGATCTGCATAATTTATTATAGACATCAAAAGCCGTATCTGCACATGAAGATCAATCCTTATAAGCCTTGTCAAGTTATCCAAAATCACCGTAAAATACTACATAATTACAAAATTTCTAAACTGATGTTTTAAACATACCATAACAATAACATATTTTTGTGTTTTTAAGCGTTTAGTTTCTTATAGCAGCATATGCGAGAGCCCTCTAATATATAACTTAAATAGGAATAAGTTGAACAGAAGAGAATACCTTCAACCCTTGGTAGCCATATATTTTTCCATCTTCTTCAAAAAACACTTAGGTCAACAGGTTCAATGGGGAAGCATTCCGGAGATCCCACTTCCTCTTCTTTGGAGACTGAAATTTAATATACGAAGACAGAGTTACAAAATAAGAAATCCACATACAAAGGTACAATGAATAGAAATTTCAGCTGAGTAGTATAAGCGACTAGTCCAACTTCAATGATAGTAATCAACTTAGCACGACATCCACACACCACAAATCAACAATTAACACCATCCGCCAAACTACATGTCACTTCACCTCAACAATCAACACAGCTTCCAAAAAAAACATACGAAAGAACTAAACTACCTAACTAACTTCAAGCCCCGAAATGCTTTATTTTATGAGTTATTTGCATTTTTATGTTTTTTCAGGTATTTTTGGACTTTTGTTTTTAGGTTAATTTTCGGCCCGTTTGTCTTTTGAGGCCCGTTTCAGTTTCGTTTGCCTATTTAATAAATGTACTATGAACTTGTCTATTCAGTTGAAAAATATATGAAAAGTCTATTTCTGGCAGTTTTTGCTAAGAATTGGGCCTAACTATCGGTATTCTTTTCGAATCAACGATAATTAGAAGATTGTTTCTGGTATTCGTGTGAATCAACAGACTCAATTTGTTATCTCGTTATTTTCACTACATCAGTGGCCAAAGAGTTTTAAAAGCTATATACAATCTCTGCTTAAGCTTATACAAACATAGCTTATTGTTGCAATATAAGCCAATAAACGCTCTGTTATGCTTAAATTTATTTGTTATTTGTTCTTTTGTAAATGATAAAAGTGGATGAAGTAAAAATAGGGTGTTTGGTCTAGTGGTGTGATTCTTGCTTTGGGCGTTTGGTCCCTCACAACGTCTTCGTGCTGAGTTTTTTCAAAAAACGCCATAAATGGCGCATGACACCTTAAGCTTTTTATGTCGTCGGTTTGTCCAAAAATTCAAACTCAGTTCCTAGTCCATACTTGAAAAAAAATAACATCACCACTCTCGTGACTTTGAAAATAACATGGCACTTCTTTTGAGGACAATATGTGAAAAAAAAAGTTTCAAGGACAACATGTGCACTTTTAGACAAACAATAGGAACGATTCGTGTAATTTAGTCTTAGTCGTATGTCTAATAATCTATCGCAAAATTAAGACACATTTAAAAGAAATGCACATATTACTTGATTTCAACAAAAGCCATAAAAACATAATTTAATTTGATTATAATCACTTAATGATTACTTATAGAAAACTTTTATAAAGACTAATATGCCAAACTAAACCATTATAAATAATAAAAATGAACAATTATTTAAAGACCGGAAAAAAAAGATGGATAATAATATTATGATGGAAAGATGAGGAAGAACGAGCGAGAACTCATGGCCATAGAGTTTAAAAAGTTAGAGTTAATTACATGTTTGGTCTTTGTGGTTATGGCAAAATTGCGTGTTTCATCCTAGTAAGTCAATAATTACACCAGACGTCCCTGTTGTTGACCAAAAAGAGTTGACTTGTCCTTTGACCTTTTTTCCCATCCATTTAATGGTTAACGGCAGGGGCATTTTGTCCAAACACTGCAATAAGTTAACCGGGACCAAACATGCAACATTTTAAATGAAAACTTTTTTTCCTAAACCAAAAGTCAGGGATCAAATTACCCAGATAAAACCAAAAGTCATTTGCACAAAAAAAACCGCCTGATTCATAAGAACCCTTTTTTCTCTAAACCAAAATAAAATTACGATTAATCAAGATGGTTAGAGGTAAGTGGTTTGTTGATTGTTTTATACGTGTTTAGTTACTAGTATGTTGTGTTTGATGATTAATCAAAATGGTCTAGTTTGTTTAAATATCAAAATGGTCTAGTTTGTTTAAATGATGATGATGTTTAGTTTGTTTAAATGTTGTAATCCGTCATGTATTGTTCCTTCCTCTGTAATCGACTTGTTTGGTTGTTTGTGTGTTTAATAATCAAGATAAGTTTTCTTATGTAACTTGTTATGTTATTTGGTTCACTAATTTGGTGTAGCCTTTGTTTAGTTATGCCTAGTTTTTTTTAATCAATGGCATTTTTGATAATGGTATTTGGTTACAGAGGAGAGTTATATTGAATACCAAAAAATGGTTGGATACTAGGGGACTCATCCACACCATTCATCTAAAAAAAAATCAATGGTTGTGATTAAAAGCATTTAATTATTTCACC
>BQNB010187012.1:0-12075 GCA_026074375.1 Tanacetum coccineum
ACACACACTCGCTAACCGCCGCCAAGAACTTCAAATCAAATCGCCGATTTCGAGTGGTTTTTCGCAAAGGTAATCATAGATCCTTAACCTATATCATTTATTATGTGTGTATATCAAGAAAATAGATCGAAAACACATTAAAAAAATTGTAGAAAAATAGATTTAGGGTCGATTTTCAAAAGAAAACCAATGTAGTGTTGTAAGGCGTGCGTTAGATGCTGGGATTTGTTCATAAGGTTTATAGGAATAAGGTTTGATGTATGGATTCATTTCCCAAACACTAATAAAAGACTTGCCTTGATTCTTAATGGCGGGTTGCCTTTTACAAGTAGATACATGTGTGTTTCATGAAAAGGATGGTAGGATTATGTATCTATAGCCTAGGAAGGCCTTAGGATGTGATCGGTGTGGAAATAAGAGATGCGCGGGTTGATTTTTAAGATACTTGCCCGAATGGCGGGTTGCGTGCTTTTCTTAACGGCGGGTTGGTTATTTTTTATTATTTATTAAATTACTCAACCCGCTGGTTGCTTTAACGGCGGGTTGACATAACAGCGGGTTGCCAACAACAGCGGGTTGCCTACGGCTGTTTGCCAAAGGCGGGTTACCAACGGCGGTTTGCCATAACAGCGGGTTGCCCAAAACAGCGTTTTGCCCGAAACAGCGGGTTGCCAACAGCGGGTTGACAACAGCGAGTTGCCTAACGGCGGGTTGACAACAGCGAGTTGTCTAAACAGCGGGTTGTCTAAACAGCGGGTTGCCATGATTTTTCTATTATTTTAATCCAACAGGTAAACCGCCGTCTCTCGGCGGTTTGGTCGAATATTTTTATATATTCGCGGCGGTTTGCTCAATTCGCCTAACGGCGAGTTGGCATTCAGCCAAGCGGCGGTTTGGGCTAAATTTCATATTTTGACCCAGTTGAGCCCAATAACCTATCAAGGCCCATTCGAATGACCCAGTTGCTTTTCTAAATCCCATCCGGGCTTAGTTAACAAGTAATTGATCCTGTTGGATAATTAGTAGATTTTAATCAAACCAGAGTTACAACTGTTTTAATCAATCGTGCAGTTACATGACTTTTATCAATGCTAACGTTCTCTCTAACTTCGTTTCTCTGCAATGTTTGTCTTCTTTGTTAAATGCTCTTTTGCAGAATACGATGGCAGAACAAAATGTTCCCGCTCAACCTCCTACAAGAACAGATGAGCAGATTGTACCTCGCTCTCAGTGGTTAACAATCGGGAAAAGCAACCTACTTTTCAATGCACAAAAGATTCAAAAGAACCCCATCATTCAATATCAGTGGACATCCTGATAATTAGCCACTTCTTCCCAAGCATTCACTGCCTCAGCAAATGTTCCTGCTATCTACCTGCAACAGTTCTGGAACACAATGAAATATAACGAGAAGACAGGGGTTTATAGTTGTCAAGTTGATGAACAATGGTTCGACTAATGCTGATCTACTTCAGAAAGGCAATGGCGATTATTCCTTTCAACCCAACTCACCCATTTGAGTTACCTGCCGTCTGGTGAACGGTGAATTGACTTTGTAATGAAGCTGGGATATCCTGAACCTGTAGAAATTGTCTCCAGTATACGGTGAATTATGTGTATCAACCTTGGAGGGCAATTCTATCCTTGCTCAACCAGTGCTTGACAGGAAAGACTTCTGGCAGTGACAAACCCAGACACCCAGTTCTGCAAATGCTGTGGGGAATCGTCACTCAAACTAATGTTGATCATGCAGAGCTAATATGGGAAGAGTTTACTCAAGGGATCCCAGACAATTTCTCACACAAAGTAAGCCACAAAGCCAGTCTGAAGAACCCAAAGAAAAAGTAACTCCTCTCCTCACCCTTAATGGACGTTTCCAAATGATAATCTACTACTTGCAAGTAATAACAACATCCATCGACGTCCAAATCCTGCATTCATCCACTGGAGAATTGAAAATATTTTTTTTTTTTAAAATTATATTTTAGGAAATCTCAAGATAGTCCCAAAGTGAGTCAGTTGAAGTGTTTGGAATGGCAATTCCCGATCCCCTGATAACTGAAGCCATTCAACAATCCTCGTATTATCCCAAATATCTGGAAATGGTTGCTAAGAATACAAAGAAAACCTCCCAAGAAAGTGCAAGTGTGCAATCTGCAACAAAGCGTGCTACACCTAAAAAGCCCACAACCACCACACCAGTCAAACAAACCAAGCCAGCTCCTCCTCCGACAAAGAAACTTTCCAAGCGTAAGCTTCCACAGAAAGTTAGAAAGGGAAAGCCTGCTTTCCAACTTGTTGACGAAGAAGATGAAGCTCAACAAGAATCTATTCCTCAAAGAGAAGATGATGATCCTGATCTCGAACTAGCTAAGAAGTTGAGTTTGGAAACACCTCAAGAAAAGGGAGAAGGAGAAGGTGATGATGCTGACCTGGAACGGGCTATCAAGCTTAGCTTAGATCCGGCCTTTCTGCCACAAGGTCGGGCACCTGTTGGAGGAGTGACGATCAGGGATCCAGTGTCAGAAGCAACTCCCAAACTGCATGAAGTAGTGGGAAAGGGAAAGGCCGTTGTAACTGAATCGATCTGTCAAAGAAGAAAAGAACTACTGATCAGTTTATCCTTGTTAGGCGTGATCAAACTCCTCCTGATTCGACAACTGGACCCTCTTCTCAACCTGAAGATGACACATCAGAGAAAGTGATCCATGAATCTTCATCAACATCTGATTCAGAAAGAACAGAAAGTGATACAGAAACTGGTGCTCCTAAAGGTGACAAAGTTCAAGGTGAAATAGACTCGTCTACCTCAAACATAGCATAAGCAAATCACTGTAATCAGTCCCTGAGAAAGCACATGAGCCTGGCTGACCAGACCCTGAGCCCATGAACGAAGACCAGACTGGATCAGACTCTAGAAAATTACATGTGTCTCTTGCTGGACCAAACCCTGAGCACATGGATGATGAATTCCTCGCAACAGCCTACCCAAAGGTTCATGAAAACCTGAAGCTCATAACAGACGAACGTGTCATCGATGATAAACCAGAAAGTCATTCTGGTTCTATGTCTTCCATGAAAAATCTCGATGACACTTTTAACTTTGGGGATCAATTTCTTCATGACAAACCAACCGAAGATGATCAGGAGAAATCTAAAGTTAGAGAGGAGTCTGATTCCACCATACCTGATTCAAGTCATCAGACAGTAACTTCAACTCCTCCAGTGATTGCTCCCTTCACAGAGGTCTCATCTTCTAAGCCGTCATTACTGGTCACTCCTCCACCAATCAACACGGAAGCTACAACAATCACCACATCTCTCCCTGAAATCACTCCATTCATCGCCCTTCAGTTAAGAGTGGCAAGATTGGAGCAAGAGATGTCTGAAGTGAAGAAGACTGATCACTCTGCTGATGTTTTGGCTTCAATAAGATCCCAAGTTCCTACGGCTGTTGATAAATATCTAGGATCAAAACTTGATGATGCTCTCCTTAAGGTTCTAGAACGACACACTGCAGATCTAATCGAGAAATACTCTGTGCTGCCTGGCCCAGAGACTATCCAGAATCAAGAATCTGAAAAGAGTCCGAAGGAGATTATCAAAGCCAAAAAGGAACAAGGTGAGGAGAAACAAGATTCAACTTACTCCATCAGGTCAACTGATAAAGTTGATCTTGAAGAATTTGATCTAAAGAGTTCCTCATCACATGAATAAGAAGTAAGTCTGCCGAACTTGAAATAACGCACTACCATCTATACCATGGCTTCTTATGGAAGTGCTTTGATAGCAATGAAGATGCCATGGATAAGGAAGTTGCATAGACACGTTAAAGACACACGGAGAAGCATGATATTGATGAGATGAAGACGATGATGATGATGAAGGCCCTTCAGCTGATAAACCAGGTTAGGTCACAAAGAGAAGAAGAATCATAAATCTGCCGCTTCGGGTCAGCTAAACCTCCTCCGAAAATGATGACCAAAGTTTCAAAAGACACCAAGGAGACGAGAGGCACTCTGCTACTCCAAACATAACATCAGCTCTCACTCAACAGGAATGGCAGATCACTGACACAAGAGAGGCTGGTGTTGACTCTTCGATGCATAAATCTGATCCCAATCAGACACTATACGTGAGGAAACGGTATTGGTAAAAATAAGTGTATATCGTAGAAACTCCCTGAAAGTTAATACTGTTAAGCCCATTGTGAATGATGTTAGACTTCACAAATGTTTTTCACAAAACTCATTCACCATCATCAAGGCCTTTCAAAAAGTACAACATACTAGGACAAATTTTCTCAAACCATAAAAGTTTAACATAGCCAAGTAAAGAGCAAGTTAGTACTGTTGGGGAAAAATGGGACACTGCTGTTAAGTCCTCATCAGGTTTGTAAATGGAGAACACCAGATACAACAATAAAACTCTCCAAATACAATGGTGCGGATCTAGTCTTAGAAATCATCAACTTTCAAAGATCCACTAGGCATAATACTCAAGCCCAAACATGATAGGTCCCCTAAGAGAGTCTAAATCACTTTCTTTTAAATGTGCAGGATAATCCACATAGAAATCTACAGAATAAAGGAATTATTGATAGTGGATGTTCCAGGCACATGACAGGTGGAACAAGCGTAACCTTGGCCTGACTTTTAAGACATTAATGGTGCCACTTTGCCTTTGAGAGGTTAGTAAAAGCTATATTACTGGTAACGGGAAAATAAAAACTATTAATAGTAGATATGAGGATGTAAGCTTTGTCCATTTCTCGAAACTCTTTTTCTTGGTCACAAAGTGTGACAAAAAGATCAAGGTTCTGTTTTACTGACTCTGAATGTCTTATTTTTCTCCTATTTTAGTTACCTATGAAAATCAAATATCTACATAAAGTCCCTAGACAAACATAATGTACAATTTCAATTTAAAGAGGAAACATCTGTACCTTTAGAGGTTTGGCTTGTTTAAATTGCAAATGCTATAACTGATGAATCTAAACTTATGGCATAGGAGGTTGGGTCATTTAATTTTCAAAAAACCTAAACAGACTTGTTAAGGAAACCTATCAGAGGTTTACCTACAAAGCTTTTCAAAATAACCACACATGTTTGCTTGTCAAAAGGAAAGCAACACAAAGCTTCTTTAAGGCCAATTATCAAGCTCTATTAGTCAACACCCTACAACTTCTTCATATGGACTTGTTTGACCTACATCTGTCAGAACAGCGATAAACCATAAGACCTATGTTTGGGTTCACTGATGATTAGCAAGAATTTAGTTAGCCATTTTTCCTTCTTAACGAACTAAGGATAAACTAGTGCAATCCTTAAGGACTTTATAAAGACATATAAACCCACTTGGATCAAAATTAGAAGCATTAGATGTGATAATGGAAACAAATTTAAAATAACATGGATATTATTGAATTCTGGGGTTAAAAGGGATCAAGAGGAATAATCAGCAATGCCAAGAACTCCCAACAAAATGAGTTCAGAGAGAAAGAAACAGGACCCCTTATTGCGAGGCAAAGCAAGGACCAATAGCTTGCATTATCATTTTTACCTAACACTTTTGGGCTAAAGCAGTTCGTACTGCTTGTTTTAATGTTTCTAAACAGGTATTATGACCAAGCTCATAATTAAAGACACTTTAACCTTTTAACTGGTATGACCCCAATAATAAGTTATATAAGACGCTTTTTGTGCCATCCTGACATCTTGGGAACACCATAGACCACATGGGCAAGTTTAGCTGGAAAAATTGTATGATGGGATTTTATTGTGGTTTGGTAATGAGCTCTAACAAGAGGCAAAGTCTTAGATAGGGAGGGGTATGGGCGGCGCGAGGATGTGTACGTGGATAACCGAAGGAGGAGATATGAAGGGACGCGTGCAACGACACAACGCGTCGACATTATATTACATAGCATTTGGGATATATCATATAGCGATCAGTTTGTGCAATCGAAGGTTCGGAAAAAGGCATCGCATCACTTGCAGGGAAAATGGACCGAAATGGCTTTTTCGACCTTGAAATATTTCGACTGGATTCTATGAACTATCATTCTGTTAGATCAGAGAATCAAGCTAACCTTCATGCAGGTCAACAAGAATCTAACCAAAATACAGGCACAAAAGACAAAATTGATGCTGGGGATTCTGAAAAAGAAGATGAATCTGATCAAGACAGTTATTTTTGACCTACCAAGATGGCAATATACCTATTCCTTCCACAAACTCATCAGCTTCAAATTCAGATAATAAGACAGGAGGTCTAAGAAGGAAGAACAACTCTTTTCTAGTATGATTCTGCAAGACATCAAAGCGCAGAAAAAAGAAGCTAATGAGAACTGAAGCCCTCAGGAAGAATCTTGAACAAGAAACTGATAACTTGGTTACTTCAGGCAGTACTGCTGAAGTCTAGCAAACTTAACAAAATTTATGACTGTTAGCACAACAACTAAACTACGGTACTAACCTTGTAATACTGTAGCATACCCAGTTAGTACTGCCCGTGCTAATAAGACTATCTCTTATCTGACACAACACAATTCCCCAAAAAGAATGACTCTGAAATACCTCCATTTGAGGATAATCAAGAGATACTACTGATGGATCTTTACACAATTCATCTATGATGATGAGGGGCAAGCCGACTTCACAAAATTGTAACAGTTGTGAAAGGTTAGTCCTCATTCCCACATCAGAGAATTAATCCCTCTTCATCCCTCAACACTTATTCTAGGAGATCCAACATCAGTCATAACAAACAAGAGCAAAGTAAATAAAATTTTGAAGCTCAGCATTTTGTTAAGTTTATGTACATAAGCAAGGAGAAACAATCATAAGACTTTATCATTGTTTATTGCTTGTTTTCTAATCTCACATGAACCCAAGAAGATTTTAGAAGCTCTTGAAAGATGAAAGCTGGTTGATGCTATGCAAGAAGAATTGTTGTATTTGAAGATCAAAAGTTTGGATCCTATAGATTTTGCCCTTATGGGAAAAAGGCTATCGTTACAAAGTAGGTGTACCGAAATACAGAAGGATGACTGAGGAGTGGTTGTCAGAACAAAGCTAGATTGGTTTTGCTCAGGAACACAGGCAATAGGAAGGAATAGAACTATGATGGAAGTTTTTTGCTCCTGGTGGCTAGGCTTGAAGCCATAAGGATCTTTTTAGCAATTGTGCCCTCGTATATGGGCATTATATCTTATTAATGGATGTGAAAAGTGCCTTTCTCTATGGCAAGATTGATGAAGAGGTATATGTGTCTCAACCACCAGGTTTCCAAGATCCTAAGTATCCTGAGAAAGTCTACAAAGTGGTTAAAGCTCTGTATGGGTTGCATCAAGCTCCCAGAGCATGGTATGCTACTTTATCCACTTTCTGTGAAAATGGATACAGAAAGCGGGACAATCGTCAAAACTCCTCCTAAAGAAGGGGGGGAAAAACATGATATCATTTAAGTTCAAGTTCTAGATGATGATATCTTCTTGTGGGTCCTACAAAGAAGTCTTGGTGTGATTAGTTTGAGCATCTGATGAAGAGTAGATTTCAGATGAGTTCAATGGGAGAGCTCACTTTCTTTCTTGGACTACAAGTCAAACAGAAACCAGATGGTATATTTATTAGCCAGGATAAGTATGTTGCTGAAATCCTGAAGAAGTTTGATTTTGCAAGTGTTAAGACTGCCAGTACACCAATTGAGACTCAGAAGCCTTTAGTCAAAGATGAGGAAGCCAGTGATGTTGATGTCCATCTCTATAGATCAATGATTGGCTCCTTAATGTATGTGACTGCTTCTAGGCCTGACATTATGTTTGCAGTCTGTGCTTGTTCTAGGTTTCAAGTCACTCCAAAGACCTCTCATTTAAGTGCTTCAAAAAGTAATATTAGTCCCTAAAGGGCAACCCAAACTGAGCCTTTGGTATCCTAGAGAGTCTTCATTTAACTTGGAATCCTACTCATATAGTGATTATTCTGAGCAAATCTTGACAGAGAAATCCACAACAGGAGGTGTAAGTTCTTGCAGGAGACTCATTACGTGGCGAGCAAAAAGCAGACCATTGTGGCCACTTCTACTACAGAAGCCGAATATGTTGCTGCTGCAAGCTGCTGTGGGCAAGTTTTATGGATTCAAAATCAAATGTTAGACTATGGGTTCAACTTCATGAACACAAAGATCTACATTGATAATGAAAGCACCATTTGCATTGTAAAGAATCCAGTATATCATTTGATAGACAAAAGCAAATGGCAATTATGCACCGAATTCATACAGATGCTTATGAAAAGAAACTCTACAGAGTGCCCTTAAGATCCACCACTAATGACTAATGTAGCGGCTATACTAACCAAGGCGATTTGTGTAGCCATATCATTTCTTGGTTGTTTCAATTAGGATGATAAATCCATAAGCTACATTGGTTAAAGGGAGGCAATATGAAGTATTGTCTATAAAACCTCTCATCTCCTGAACATATCATCTCTCTCACACGCACAGTTTCACCCCAAAACACACACACATAACTAGTTATGAGCACTACTCAACGTGAACTAAGTTCAAGAGTAAGAAGATTGCTCAATGGTTTATTCTTGGATTCAGATAAGAATTCTCTTGTGAAGCATTTTAAGACATAGAGATTATATAAACCAACCTAAGAGTATTGCTGGTGTGGTCGACCCCACCAAGAGACTGTACTATGTCATATTTAGACAACAAATGGAGGATGCGTAACAATGGAGCGATGTTGCCAGGTAAATGTTAATATGGTTTATTGTCAAGGGAAGTATCCATCTCAAGCAAACAATTTCCAGTTAGAGATTTAGTAACTTTTAAACTATCCTAGAAGTAAGTACTACTATTAGTAGAATATAGCAACTAGTTAGTGTTGTATAATTGTAGAGTTAGTATGAAATTTTTAGTGTATGGATACATATTAGCTAGAAGTGATGATTGTCAACGCTTTAAGAAGATTTAGAGAGTCACCGAGAAGAGTTACTGATGGTGCTGAAGCATTCCTGATACTATTACATTGTTCATTCTTTGTTTGGACAAAAGTTAGTAACCAGACCATCAAAGTTAGTACCGCCTGGGCAAAGTTTTACCGCTAAAGAGTCATTGGAGAAAAATACCGCCAAGGTACAAATGTAAATTGAACATTATCTTAAAATTAAGTCCATAAACCTAAAAGAATCCATCTCAATTGCACACTTAACGCAGCAATCTCTCTCTAACTGACATTCTTCTTTACAAGCCAAAACTCTCTTACCAACAGATCTCTCTCTTCTAAAGCAACAAGCTGCGCCTTTTAGTCCTGGCCTAGCACACAGATCGCATACTTAGAAAAGACTGAAGGGAATGTCGAGTTTCATGAAGTCATTGATTTTCTTCGACGCAGTTATGTTTATCACGCGCTCACTGTAAGTCCAATAGTATCGACCACATTCGTTGAACAGTTTTGGATGTCTGCTAAGTCCAAAACAATCAACAATGTTAGGCACATAACTGCCAAAGTAGCTGGCAAGCATGTGTCTATCTCTGAAGCATCAATCCAATCTGATCAATTTTGATGATCTGATGGATTTGACTCATTACAAATCAAGGTATCTTTGAATGCTATTCAGCTATGGATAATGAAGGGAATTAACGTGTGTAACCTATAAATAAGAGTTTTGTTTTCACCCCAAATGGAGTTTCTATTTCACACAATTAATCATTGTTTTTAATTCCAAAAGTACCTCTTGGGACAAATTCCTACAAAATAAGGCCACTGCTGTAATTTGGTTTATCAACTAATCAAAGTTATAATTGTCCCAAATTAATTTTTGATGGTATAGGTTAGACATCTAGAGCTAAGAAGAATTTGTCATGTATCCTCTGTTGTATTTCTATATTTTAGTTAGAAATTATCTAATATATATGTTCCTTTAGATCACTTTCTGAAAATAGTTTAACTATAAGTTTTTTTCTTTTTATATTAAGAAGGGAAAACATTCTCAGGCAAGTATACACCTTTTGTTTGCTACTATAGTTCGTCCAGCCAACTCAGAATGAGGGTGCTCTGAACAATCATCACCCTCCCCTGCACCCACTAGTGAAGTACCTTATGAGCCACACACTGACTCATCTTCTGCTCAACCTAGTGAGGTACCTTTTGAGCAACAACCTGACCCTTCCCCAAGACCTTCACCCAGACCTTCACCACAACCTTCACCCACTCCTATTGTTCCTGATTCAATCCCAGAACCTACTGGTGAGAATCTTGGAGATCATTCATCCAATGATATATCCCTTTCAGGGAATGAGGATGAAATGACACTCCCAAATGTCTATGATCTTTGTATCTCTTTATGTAAACAGGTTTCAGATCAAGCCAAAGAAATTAAACTCTTGAAGGCTCAGATCACCAAGCTCAAGAAGCAAGCTAAACCTGTCATCAAACATTTCAAAGCATATCTGAAGACTGTCTCATTGCAGCAAAGACTCCCAAGGAAGAGCTCCTCAAAGAAACATAGGATGCACAAAGAGTCTGTATCCAAACAAGGGAGGAAGATTGCAAAAGGAGAATCATCAGTTCAAAGAGATCCTCTGTTTGATGTAATGCCTGAAGATAACATTGATCACATGGAAACAGAAAATGCTCAAAGTGAAGGGAGGACAAGAGAAATGGTGGATGAAGACAAGGAGATTGATGAAGTTAGACTTAGTACTGAAGATGTAGTTAGTACTGACAAAGAAGGAGTTAGTACCGACTTTGAAAAAGTTAGTACCGACTTTGAAAAAGTTAGTACTGACAAGCCAATAGTTAGTACTGACGGATCCAAAGTTAGTACTGATGAACAAGTTGAAGGTACTGAAGAACACAATGAAGGTACTGAAGAGATCTTTGAAAGTACTGAAGAGCAAAGAGAAGGTACTGAAGAAAAAGTTGAAAGTACTGCTGGGCAAACAGAAGGTACTGAAGATCAAACTAAGGAAGAAGTTGCTACTCAAGCCTCTCAAACATCCAGTCAAACACCCACTTCTATGATATTTGGTGATGATGAAACAATAGCTACACTTCTCCTCAACATGAGTCAAGCCAAAGCTGCTTCTAAAGAAAAAGAGAAAGGTGTAGAGTTGAAAGATGTTGAAGAAATTGATAGACCTAGGCCTACTACTACAAGATCACTTCTAACATTAAAACCTCTTCCAAAGATTGATCCTAAAGACAAAGGAAAGAAGAAGATTGAAGAGGAGGATGAATCTGAAAGTGAAGATGATGATATTCCTCAAGTTGTGAAGAAATTCAAACAGCTTGAGAGTGATGAAGAACTGGCTAAGAAAATTCAAGAAGAATGGGAAGCAAAAGAAGAAAGAAACAAGATTGCTGAAGAAAAAGCAACAAATAAAGCTCTCATTAAAAACTTTGATGATATAAAGGCAAGAATTGAGGCAGACATAATTCTTGCTGAGAAGCTTCAAGAACAAGAAAGAGAGCAATTCACAATAGAAGAAAGAGCTAAGTTTCTTCATGATACAATTGCTGCTCAGAGAAAGTTTCTTGCTCAACAAAGATCAGAAGCTATAAGGAATAAACCTCCAACCAAGAATCAATTAAGAAATCAGATGATGACCTACTTGAAGCATGTGGGGAACTTCAAACATTCTGAGTTGAAGAGTAAGAAGTTTGAAGACATACAAGCAATGTATGAAAAGATAAAAAGGTCAGATGAAGATTTCATTGCTATTGGGTCTGTTGAAGATGATAGAATGATCAAAAGAATGACCTAGGCCTACTTCTCAAAGATCACTTCTAACATTAAAACCTCTTCCAAAGATTGATCCTAAAGACAAAGGGAAGAAGAAGATTGAAGAGGAGGATGAATCTGAAAGTGAAGATGATGATATTCCTTAAGCTGTGAAGAAATTCAAATAGCTTGAGAGTGATGAAGAGTTGGCAAGGAAAGTTCAAGAAGAATGGGAAGCTGAAGAGGAGAGAAATAGATTGGCTAAAGAAGAAGCAACAAATGAAGCTCTCATTAAAAACTTTGATGATATAAAGGCAAGAATTGAGGCAGACAGAATTCT
>BQNB010187015.1:0-12075 GCA_026074375.1 Tanacetum coccineum
GCTTCCATACCAGATAAAACATTCCCCACTAAAACACAAAAAGGGGAGCGTCAGTCTACGGCGGCCCCTAGATATATCTGGGACCATCGAGACCGCCGACAGTTACCGTTGGTTTTTCCTGCCTATTAATGCTGCACTATTTCTAGCTGAAAAACACACCTCTTTGCACGAATTTTCCAGTCTTCTTTCTCTCTCTAAAAACCTTCTTTCTCTTACTAAATCTCTTAATCACTAACATTGTTTGATCTTGTTTCAAGTGGTCCAATCTCTTCTTCTCATCTCTCCCCCCTCTCTATCAAGTGCAAAAGAAGAACATTCGTATTCGTCAAGAAACGAATTGTTGTAGTCTAGTGATTTCTTCTTCTTTATTCTAAGAGCCAAATCTCTATCTTGATTATCTTGTGTGATTGTGTAAATCGGATAGTGTATAAATCCGATAGTGTAGATCTTGTGATTGTGTATTACTTGTGAAGTGGTAGATTGGTTCTAGCTAAGATTAGGACTCGACATTTAGCTTAGTGTCAGAAAACAACGTAAGCGACGTGTAAAAGGTTTTCTCCGCCTAAATGGAGCTTGTTGACATAGTGAAATCTCGAGTAGGATACTCGAAAAGTGGAGTAGGGCGAAAAGGAGCTTCATAGCTATAAATCTTGGTGTCTTGGTTTGATTGTTCCTTCCCTCATCTCTTTATATTGTTGTGATTATTTCTTATTGTTTGTTTAGTTATAACTATTAGATACATTCATTATTGGTTCATATTGTTGGTTGGTTGAACATATACTCGGATCTAACAAATTTTAGAAGTAAAATTTTAAAACGCAAATTAACCTGTAAACTATTCAACCCCCCTTCTAGTTTCCACAAAATTTTATAACTAATCTTCTGCATTGGTTTGATGTCCAAACAGCCAGTTTAAAGCTCTGTCAAACCAGCCCCAAACGAGTTTTTCTAGAACAACTTTTATGCACTTAACTCCTGTCCAAGTAGCCCCTCAAAATGAACAAATTTTATCATTTTAAAGCATTACGTAGTTTATGTGCACCCCCAGTTATGATTTTTATGTTTTTCGCGTATAATTTGCTTTTTTCGCGTTTTGATCAAACGGAATAATCTTTTCGTGTAAACTCTAGTTATCGTATATCTCGGGTTTAGAAGTCAAAAATTTCGTGGTCACCCCTACCCCTACCTAAATCCCACGCATACATACACATTTAATTAAAGATCATGGAATCTTTCCACTTTTATTTGAATTATGGCTTCTCATGCAAGGCGATGGCATTTTGAAAGCATGCTCCCATGCATGGTACATGAAGCTTGTCTTCTAGTTTAACTTTGGACCACTTCTCCACTAACTAAAAAATATGGAATCTTGATCTAATTCCAAACTAGTGATCAAGCTTGAATCCCCTCTCCCCTTGGCTCTTGTTGCGTCCTAACCCACAACCACACACACCTTTGGTGTGTGTTGGTCACCTAGACACTTGATACCAAGTCTTAAACTCTATCTTTTCCTATAAATACCATGTTATCTAACACTTTCTGTTGGAAACAAGAAAAGTATCGGTCACTTCCAAGTTGTAATAGTCTTAGCCCGTAGTTTGTTATATGATTAGACTAGTAAGCTAGTCTGGCCAAGGCCCATGGAAAGCCCGTTAAGGCCCATGGCCGGCCAAGTGTGTAGTTTATATACCCTCTCCATGCCTTGGAGAGGGTGGTTGGTTGTTTCACTTCTCATTTTCACACACTTAATATCATTAACATCTTTCTCTCTCTAGAAACTTTCCAACCCACTTCTCTCTCTATTTCTTGCATAATATCAAAGATTACTAGTATTCTACAATTGGCATCAAGAGCCATGGAGTGGTGTGTTTAGTTATTGTGTTTGTCTTTTGATTTGTGTTCAAAACCTTTACAAAGAGAAAAATCTTGATTTAAAATTTTTCGGCTTAAAAACCTTAAAGTTGTCATTTTTCTTGTTCCTATAGGGTTAGTAACACTAGTTGTACAAGATTTTTTGCAAAAAACCAATCAAAAATGTGTCTTTTTGAGTTTTGAAAATTTGGGTTTCGTCGCAGTTACAACCGAACTAGTCTTGTCTGTTGGAACCGAACTAGAAGATCGAACGAGTTAACCGAACTAGTTAACCAAACCAGTGGAACCAAACGAGTTAGTTTTAGTTGGAACCGAACGAGTTGTTTCTAGTTGGAACTGAACGAGTTGATTTTAGTTGGAACCGAACGAGTTGATTTTAGTTGTAACCGAACGAGTTGTTTTAGTTGGAACCGAACGAGTTGTTTTAGTTGGAACCGAATGAGTTGTTTCTAGTTGGAACCGAACGAGTTGATTCTAGTTGGAACCAAACGAGTTGATTTTAGTTGGAACCGAACGATTTGATCTCAGTTGGAACCGAACGAGTTTTCTTAAGTTGGAACCGAACTAGTTTCTTCAGTTAGAACCGAACTAGTTGATTTAGTAGGAACCGAACGAGTTGATCCTAGTTGGAACCGAACTAGTGAACCAAACCAGTGGAACCGAACTAGTTTATTTGTGTTGGAACCGAACTAGTGAACCGAACCAGTAGAACCGAACTAGTTTTTTGTTTGACAATCGAACTAGATAACCGAACCAGTGGAACCGAACTAGTTTTGTTTGATAACCGAACTAAATAACCGAACCAGTGAAAACCGAACTAGTCAAAACCTATCAACTCAAATTTCTAAATTATACGGTTATTTCTTTGACTTGTAAAATCCTGTGAAACATTAACTTGTTTTCCCGGTTTTTGTCGAATTGTTAAATCACCGTGTAGTTTCAAGAATTATTCCAAGACTCAACAACTACATATCAAACACAATTTCTTCATACCACCGATCGAATCATTAGTAATCTTTTTGATACCACGTTATTAATGACGACTCTTGCTAATAAATCACTTCTCTCGGGTGGTGACAATAAACCACCGATGCTTGAAAAACATTTGTATGATTCATGGAAAAGCAGAATGGAACTTTATGTGATGAATATACCACATGGTAGAATGATCCTTGCTTCCGTTGAGAAAGGTCCACTCGTCTAGCCATCAATCACAGTGGATGGTGTAACAAGACTTAAGGAATATACTGAGCTCACCCCTGCAGAAGCCATTCAAGCTGATTGTGACATCAAAGCAATTAATATCATTCTCCAAGGCCTTCCAACTGAATTTATTGCCTGTGATCAACATCGTGTAGCCAAGGATCTTTGGGAGAAGATTAAACTGCTCATGCAAGGAACGTCATTAACAAAGCAAGAACGAGAGTGTAAGTTGTACGATGAATTTGATAAGTTCACTTACAAGAAAGGAGAGTCGTTACACGAGTACTACTTGAGATTCACATTGCTACTTAATGATATGAACATCTACAAGATGCCACTGGAGCAATTTCAAGTTAATATCAAGTTTCTGAACACTCTTCCTGATGAATGGAGCAAATTCGTTACTGATGTTAAGTTGGTCAAAGACTTGCATACTACCAATGTTGATCAGCTTCATGCTCACTTGGAACAACATGAACGACATGCAAATAAAGTTCGTTTGATGCATGAACGTAACTCCGATCCTCTTGCTTTAGTTGCATCTCACCAAATAACATAGCCACCTTATCAAACTCATCAACACACTTACCAAAACACTCAACTTCAACCACGAGCTTCAACATATCCATCTCCACAGTATGGTTCACCTTATCAGTCTCAAAAATACTTAACTCATCAATCATCAACACCTCTTTCAGTAACTTACCCATCCAATGATTTTCAATCATCAATTCACCACAACATTTATTCTCCATCATCATCCATTCCTCAATTAGAATATCCTCCCTAAATTAACTAACAATCTGAATTTTCCCAACAAGACTCCGGTCTAATTGTTCCAGTGTTCTAGAAAGGTGATGATCCCATTGATGCCATCAATCACATGATGTCGTTTTTTATTGCAGTTGTCACCTCCCGTTATCCCACTACCAATAATCAGCTGAGAAACTCGTCTAACCCTAGGCAACAAGAATAGACATACAAGAAAGATAATGAGTACACGTGATAGAATTCATACCCTATTCTTATTTTAGGTCATTCCGGGAAGACAAATGTCATAACCGCAGAGAAAATCAGTGTTTAACTTGTTACTTTCGGGTGCACTATTTCAACTACATAGGGGTAGAGATATCTTGTGATTTCAAGTATGCATCATTTAAGATACTAGGGGGAAGTGTTGTAAGAAGATTTATTCTAAGCGTGAGAAGATTGGTTACTGATTCAATAAAGGCTTCCTTAAAAGGTCAATCCCTAAGCTTATTCTTAAAAGAAGTAGAAATATTTGATAAAAGAGGTACACATAGGTATTTGATTCCTAAGTCTTCATTATTCTGCCAGAAAGAAATGGTTACATTTGGACTATTGACTTAGGTGCTTCTCAGTTTCGACTACCTTAGAGGAATAATTGTGACATTCGGGACTTATTGACTTTGGTTACCAATTTATAGCATAACTATACCTGAATAAGAAATGCCTCAACGCGGACTTAATTGACTTTGGTGTTACGGTATCAAGTTTTTGAAAGGGTCATGTGTGTACTTTGGATATCTGCGCTTTATATATTAAGACTGCTTGATGCGGCTTGCGAAGAAAGATTTTGAATCTACTCACAGAAATGATTGGTTGGTTTAGAGGGGAAGCTAAGACAAACACAACTCCGACATCATCAACCATAACAAGCTCAAGTTACATATTATCTGAATCTATTTCATACTCAAAGTAGAGCAAAGACTTTCTTACATGGAAAGAAATTTAAGTAATACTGAAAATGCTTTGGACAAGACAGATCAGAATTGACAACGTCTTGTAAGAAAGAAGGTTAATGAGGAGCTTAGAAAGTTTCATTGTGAGATTGTACGAAGGAGACCTACAGCTACGACAAAGAATCATGATATCATATGATGTTGATCAGCATTCAGTCCAAACTCGTAATAATAAACCCTTTTGAATATATATGTAGTGCAGACTTATGGTGATAATAAGGAGTGCTCGAGTACAAAATTTTCAAATTATTGTACTCAGCACTGTCTTACATATCCCTTATAATTTGAGGGGGAGCATTAAAATGTTCCTATAAGTTATTCTGTAACATTTTATCCCCGGACGTTTAATCAATTGATATCCAAAATATCAAGGGATTAACATTTTGGATAAGGGGAGAAAATGTGATTAAACTGAATCTAACTTGTATCGAAATGTGATCATATAAAATGGACTCAAGGTACTCTACACTTAACATGTGCTACGATTACGATGCACATGTTAAGGGGGAGCTTTTAGTGATAATGAAAAACTCTCAAAGTGTAAATCTTTTTGATATTTATATCAAACACTTTGATTGAATTTTCAATGGTTTTGAAGGATTGTGATGGAATACCCAAAAACCGGCCTTTCTTAAATTATGGGGATATAAGGTGGTAGGCATAGGTATTCAAATCCATGATACACCTGAAACCAGAGGGATCGTAGCCCAGGATATCCACTTGTTGATTAACGTCCTTAGTTGATAAAAGGAGAAAAAGTGAGAAAAGGGGACAAAGCCCGGACTAAGTAGGAGCTAACACTGGAACAAACCCAAACAGGTGTTAGGGTATCGAAGTCTCCGTAAGCATTGAAGGGTGAAGAATAAAATAAATGTAAGGGATTGAAATGGGGTGTAAAGAAGATGCCCTCCCATACACTAGGCAGAAACCGGGTCAATTCAATAAACTGTCGGAAAACACTAAGTGTTTTCCTGACAATGAAGACTGTCAATGGGACCCAGTGACGCTATGCAAACCCCCCTACCACTCAAGTCTCTTAAAAGACACTTGTTTCATTTTCTCAGAGATTACACTCATTTCTATCGACTTTCTCACTCCGAGTTAAGTTAATATTACAAGGTGGCATCTGCTCCAGCCTTCCGATTTACTAAAATCAAAGTTCACTTCTAATCTAAGCTAAAAAGATCATCCATAAATCTCATTAGGACACTTGTCAAATTCTGCTTGCTAAGTCACACAATGTGAATTACAAGATATATATTAAGAGTCTTACGCATTATCCTTGTTATTATCCCCGAACAACAGAGTGAATTCATTCACAATTAGATGAAAATCCAGCTTTGAGCCAACATCAAACAAGCTCATGGAGGTAACTTGTTCGATTCTTTATGAATCAAAATTGTGACAACTAGAAAGAAACAGGGTTGCGACTTCAATAATAATCAAACTTGTTCCAGGAAATGGATAAACGGTTGCTAATGAGATTTTGAAATGATTAACACTCTCGGTAGTGTCACAAAACACTTTTGCAATTGGATACACCATTGATTTTCAAATCAATTTTCTAGTTTCAATTGGTGAGATAGTAACTCTCTGTTTACTCTTATCGTGCTGTCTCTTAGAGACTTTTCCGATAAGAGAACATGCTAAGTGTGATGAATCTAATACATCGCATGTGTTAAAAAGATTCATAATTTAGCTTGAAATCCTGTTCAAGGAAGATTCATCATAAATTGAATCTACAATGATCTCAGGTCGATCCTCACGGATTCAAAGGTTACTCTAACCAAACATGGGTGAATGACAAAGCCATATTCGTCCCCCAGATTTATTGCTAACGTTAATGCAGATACTAAGATGGTGAGAAGGTACCTGATTTCAGCTAACTCACAAGATTCATAGCCACATGCTCATACCCCACCGACAAACATAAAGACATTATGAAAGCTCAAGTACATGTTTTAAGACTCCCGCTACTCTGATACCGTACGTCTTTCTTGAAGTGACGAAGTATTAAAGTCAAAGAATTTCAAAGAAGTTTCCGTCACTCTAATACCGAACGTCTTTCTTGAAGTGACGAAGTGTTAAAGTTAAAGAATTTCAAGAAAGATGCAACATTAAAGCTTTCCAAGTCAACAAATCAAGAATGGTATGAGCATGTCGGTCTAGAAGTCACAAGAACACAAGATGTCAAAGTCATAAGATGGCGAAACGAGATTATACTTGGTTGATGATCTCACAGTGCTCAAGATCACATCTCCACTTACAAGTAAAGATAAAGGAGCAAGCTCGAGCCTAAAGTCAAATATTACTACAACATATTTACAAGAGAAAGTCAAGTTTACGAGCTAAAGACTAAGAGATATAGCATAGTATGCTAGGTTTAAGTTTTGTAAAATGGAGTGACCTCCCTTAGGGGGAGATTTTTGGAAACAAGAAAAGTATCGGTCACTTCCAAGTTGTAATAGTCTTAGCCCGTAGTTTGTTATATGATTAGACTAGTAAGCTAGTCTGGCCCAAGGCCCATGGAAAGCCCGTTAAGGCCCATGGCCGGCCAAGTATGTAGTTTATATACCCTCTCTATGCCTTGGAGAGGGTGGTTGGTTGTTTCACTTCTCATTTTCACACACTTAATATCATTAACATCTTTCTCTCTCTAGAAACTTTCCAACCCACTTCTCTCTCTAGTTCTTGCATAATATCAAAGATTACTAGTATTCTACACTTTTATTCATTTCTTGCAAGCCACCGAGTTTTCTCTCTTCTCTTTTTCTCCTCTTTGGCCGCGGCATCAAACACACATACACACATTCATAGCTTTGATTTCTAGCAAGATTTATCCATTTCAATCTCATTCCTATTCATATCTAAGGGTGTTCCAAGTGTTTGATCATTGTTTTTAAAGGTTTATAAGATTTCAAGAGTCAGGGTTTTGATTATTCAAGTGGGTTTTGCAAGATTTGATATTGGGTTTTAAGATCTAAGGTGTTCAAAGATAAATCTTGTGTTTTCATCTTGATTCTCTTCTTCTTGTAAGTATTTCAAAATCCTTCTTGTGATATCTTTATGGTTCTTGAATCCTTATTCAAGAACAAGGCTAATGTGTTTGTGAACTTTTGAAAATGGAAGAAATATATATACTTTTGTTATTATTGGTGAGATGAGTTGAATTATGTGTTGCAACAATAGTAATGATGGGATTAGGATATATTAAGATTAGTTTTGTTGGTTGGTTTAGTAGTGAATGGGATTAGGTTAGAATAAGCACTATTGTGAAGTTTAGATGGATTTATGGTAGCGTTTGCGAAATGTAAGGTTGCTGATCTGAATTTGTTTTAGGGTTTTCGGCGGCTTAAAAATGTTTTTATTAGTCAAGAAGGTAGTTTTGGAAAGCTTGTTTCAAATTGATAGATTTTCGTATATCGAACACTAAAAGCGGATTTAAAACGGCCAAGTTATGGCGAAATGAATTTTGAAACACTTTTTGGAAAAATAATTTATAAGGTTGCTGATTGGAATTATAAAAGTGGTTTTTGGACACTTTTGGGGATATTTGAGCTTTTAAAATGTTGGCGATACATATAGAAACATTAGTAAACTAATTAGGATCATTAAAAACATCATGAACGTGTTTATGTGATGTCGAGATTTATAAAAACGTAAGACTTCTAAATAGCAACTTTTGAAATATATTGGCGAGACGGATATAGAAGTTAAGTGCTTAGGTTTAGATAGAGCATTTTGAAAATATGGAAACTTAACAAATATAAGGGACGGTTATTAACGCCTGGAAATACTAAACCTTCCTAAAATAGAAGTTTTCTAAAAAGGGTAACTTTCGGATAAACATCGGGACTTAACATAAACTTTATAATTTCATTTGATCATGTTATGTTAAATGAACTAAATCACAAACACATATGGATGCCTTTTCGTTGATAAGCATTTCGTTCTTGGTTTCGTACATCCTATTTTCCTAAGACGCGTCATTTATTTAGGTCGCGGTTAGGATTTTATATCATCTTTCATTTACGTGATTACCGTTCGTTCACCTTGCTAAGGTGAGTTCATAGCCCCACATTTTTACTGTTTTGTTTTTCTATTTAGGGTGAGAAACATTGCTTGCTTTTAAACATTGGACATAAATGCTTTACGATTTCCCAATCCTGTTTACATGTTGCCTAAGTAGTGTTGAAACTTGTATTGCCCGAGTTATCATGAATCGTTAGTTACTTATGACTAATGCGATTGGTTAAGTGAGAATAAGTGTTGTAAATAGATCTATTGGGACTAATCATCCCTGTCCGGGTAAGTAGCTCTTACCACCCATGGGGCACCCAAATAAACGGACGTATACCATGTCGAGTGATACGGTGTTGCGCTGTTATGGCACCCATCAAGGCAAGTTTATTTGGCATTTTACATGCTTCTATTTCATTTAGCCTTGGTGTCATGAGCTTAGTGCAACGTAAATACCTTTTTTATGTGATATGTATATGTTATAATAGTCACATGCGTTTTGCAAAATTTGTGGTCCACTCTTATTACAAATTCAAACCTATGAATTCACCAACTTTATGTTGACGTTTTAGCATGTTTTTCTCAGGTGCTTAGCTGTGGATGTCTTTGATTGCTGTATGGTGCCGCCTTGCTTTGACCTGATTTCTAAGAATTAAATATCCAAAATATCAAGGGATTAACATTTTAATAAAGGTGGGAGAAAATGTGATTAACCTGGACTTAATGTATATGTAGAAGTAAATCAATTAAAATGACTCTATGCACTCCCCACTTAGATGTACTGGACGTTATTAAGCAAAGTTAAGGGTGAGCTTTAGTGATGATTAAAAACATTGCAAAGTGTAAACCTATTTGATATTTATATCAAACACTGAATGAATTTTTCTATATTTGGTTTGGTAAAGGAGTATGGAAATACCCAAAAGACTCCAAGTACTTAATTTTATGAGTTATAGAGGTGGTATTATAGGAATTCAGAATCCTATGATCCAGCCAAAACGGGGATCTACCCAGGGATATCCACTAGTTAGTGTAGAAGTCCTTAGGTATGATTAAAAAGGAGAAAAAGTGAGAATCGGGAATAATGCCGACTGAGATGGAGCTAACACTGGAACAAACCCAACAAGGTGTTAGTTATGAAGTCTCGGTAAGCATTGAAGGGGTTGAAGAATGAAAAAGAAATGTAAGGATAAAGGGAAAAAATAAAGAAGCCCTCCATAAACTAGGGCAGAAACCGGGTCAAATACATATGCTGTCAGAAACGTTTAAGTGTTGTCTGACATATAAAGACAGTCAAGGACCCAGTGCGCTATGCACAAACCCCTCCAGCCCACTTCAAAGACGGAAAGTACTTTATTTCAAAACTCACGAGATACACTCATTTCTATTGACTTTCTCACTCCGAGTTAGTTGATATTGAAAAGGTGGCACTCAGCTCCAGCCTCCGATCACTAAAATTAAAAGTGCACTATGAGTCAAGAGGCCCAAAATAGATCATACCATTAAAACTAATAGACACTTGTCATAATTTACTTGTTATTTCCCCACAATGTGAATAATCAATAATATCATTAAAGTCCTACGCAAGATCCCTTGTGATTTTGCCAATGAACATCCCGAGTGAACTTTTAGGGATTCCCAAATGAGAGATTGGAAATCCTGCTTGAGCCAACATCAAACAAGCTCATGGTAGGTGACTTGTGCGATTCTTATGAATCAAGCTTGTGACAACTGGAAAGCAACAATGGTGCGATTCTTTATGAATCAAACTTGTTCCAGGTTATGGATCAACGGTTAAAGAATTTTGAATTGCTTAAAACTCTTGATGTGTCACAAAACCACTTTAGCAAGTGACACATTGATTGATTTCAAATCGAATTTCTACATCAATCGTTGAGAATAGTAACTCACTTGTGTTCACTCTTAACGTGTTGTCCTTAGCTTTGAGACGTTTCGATAATGAGAACATGCTGAGTACGATGAATCTAATACTTATGTGTTAGAAAGATTCAATACTACAGCTGGAAATCCTGTCAAGAAGATTCTTCTTAAATTGAATCTATCTGATCATAGGTTGATCCTCACGGATTTAAAGGTTACTCCAACCAAACCTGGGCGAATGACAAAGCCATATTCGTCCCCCCGCTTTATTGCTAACTGTTTTATGCAGGCTATTTAAAGATAGTGTATAAGGTTCCTGAATCCAGCTGACTCACAGATCCATAGCCGCATGCACATACCCGAAAGACAAACAATAAAGGACTCATGAAAGGCTTAAAAAAAAACAAAAATTAAAATTTCAAGACTTCTCTACTCTTATACCGAGACCAGTCTTCTCGAAGTGACAAAGTATTAATAGTTACACGAATCTCAAGAAAGACGCAACATTAAAGCTTTCCAAATCAACAAATCAAGAAAGGTATGAGCATGTCGGTCCAGAAGTCGCAAGATCACAAGATGGCAACGTTTTAAGATGGCGAAGAGATTGTGCTTAGTTGATGATCTCAAGATACTCAAGATCACAATGTCAAATACAAGTTCAAGGAACAAGCTCAATCTAGAAATCAATGATCACTACAACATATTCACAGGAGAATGTCAAAAGGACAAGCTAAAGACTCAAGACAAAGCATTGTATGCTAGGCTTAAAGATTTGTAAAATGGAGTGACCTCCCTTAGGGGGAGATTGTTAGAAACATAAAAAGTGTCGGTCACTTCCAAGTTGTAATAGTCTTAGCTCGTAGTTAGTGTAATGATTAGATTAGTAATCTAGTCCGGCCCAAGGCCCATGGTAAGCCCATCATAGCCCATGGGCCGGCCATCCATGTAGTATATAAGCCCTCTCCTAGCCTTGGAGAGGGGTTGGTTGTTTCATTTTCCATTACACACACTAAATACAATTCATCCATTCCATTCATTCTCTCTCTCTCTAACATCACAACCCACATCTCTCTCTTGTTCTTGGTTTGATCATAAGATTACATGTTTCTACACTTTGAGCAGGAAGGAGCGGAGTAAACCATTAAGAGTTCGAGCCTTAGTGATGACTATTGGCTTAGATCTTCCTAAACAAATCCTGAATGCTCAGACTGAAGCATGAAAACCAGAGAACATCAAGAACGAAGATGTTGGAGGTATGTTGCTTGAGCCTCAATTTATTGAGTCGAACAAGGAAGCTCGGTCACTCTACGATGGAGCTTCGGTCTTTAATTAGTTA
>BQNB010187023.1:0-12075 GCA_026074375.1 Tanacetum coccineum
ATCTCTAATGAACATCCCACTCTGATATAAAAGATCGCTCTATAGAACATCTTTAGTTTAGCATCTGCTATTTCAGATTAATAAACTTCAAGTTACATATATAAATTCAATATTAGTATCGCTTATATCAAGTTTGCTATGAACATGTGTTATCGAGATATACATGTTAGATGTATCTAATTTCATGATAAGAAGTTAGATGGATCCTAGGAAAAGACATATATGATGGCGTTAGAGCAGGTACACGTGTTGTGCCTTTTAGATAGACCCATAAACATGTCATCTTCTTAAATTACTTGGTGAGTTCGGTGAGCAGAACATGGCTAGACTAACAATCACCAAAAATTATTACTAATTACATAATGGCTCGAGGGTTAACGTGGAACTGAACTGGAACTTGATTGCCGCTTGATTAGCCGATCATAGACACCCTTACCCAGACCATCAACCAGATGTAACAGGTGACACAATTAAATGTTTTAGTAATGCAAGTATTAAGGGGGTGTTTGGGCAGTAAGCAGTTTAAATTATGTTTGGTTTTGCAGCTTTCGCTTAATCTTTGCACATTAAAAAATTTACGTAAACAACCCATTTAGATGTATATGATTTAAAAATCCATATAGTAAGAACAGTTTTGGATTAAAACATAGTTGGAACATCTCTTATCTAATAGTTTGAAATACACCTTTTGATTTTACAAGTATATATGAATATACTACTTAAGTATACATGTTTCAAGTTTCTTTGTCTTTTTGATTTTGCAAGTATATATGAATCTACTACTCAAGTAGTTATGCACCTCTACCATACCTTTTATTATGACTTGGTATAGTAACCAGTGTTCGTAACAAAATTAAGTTATTAGTAGTTATATTTGGCGAAAGTGTGGGCAGGTAACGGGGCAATGTGGGTTTAGGTCAAAATGTATAACTTGTGAACACACAAACATTGTTTGTGTTTGTCACAATTTTAGTTTCCATTCAAACGATTCGAAACAAAAAATTTTTAGGACATTGCCATGAAATATTTCAAAGTTTTTTTTAACTGAACAAGTAGGTTTTGGCTGAAGCGCGTTCTGCGCCATTAAATAACTTTCTTTACTTTGATATAGTTCTCAAGAATCTAGAAGAAGAATCATATGATAGAGAGACAAAGAGCTCAACTTCGGAAAAAATAAAAGGTGAAAGTATTGGATCTTATTACTTGAATAGCTCATACAACCATAACAGGTTACCTTATGCGTATTTCAGAATCGCTTTGTTTATGCGTAAGTGGTTAATGGTTAGTTAGTTTTTAGTTGTTTAGTTTAGAATATCAAATAGGGGTTTTTTGTTTTTGAGAATTTGGTTAAATGAAAATGTGGTCTGTGGGTTTGGTCTCATAAGCTGAGAAACAAAATTTATGAGGTTATTCAAATTCTGATTAGTTATCCATAAGCCGACAAAGTAAGCTAATCAAAAGACCCCGTAAATATGTTTGTCAAAGGCATCTTTGGTCGTGATGTAAAGTGCACAATGACGTAAAAGGATACACTTGAAAAACCCAAATGCCAAAGTTATTTAGTTTACGGATAAGAGGCTAATTTATGATTTCGTTTTCGACATCGGATTTAAACGTACTATGAGATCATGCTTTTTATTTGTTGATTCGTAGGCTCTGACAGAAAGAGGTGAAGATCCGAGCTTTAGAGAATTATGAAAAAGAGAAAAGCAGAGACGGAGGCGAAAGGTATAGATTTTACAGTTCCTAATTGGTGGTATTCCACCTTCCGCGATGTCACTGCCATGGTCAGAGCAGGTGCTCTCAGTCTCCCTTATGCGGTGTCCAAACTTGATTGGTTAGTCCCTCACTTCCCTCTGTAATCCCATCTCCTTCCTCCATAGTTCAGTTACATAATGTTGAAAGAAATAAAGATCTTTATTCCCTCAAACTCCAAATCAAATGGATTTTTCAACCATTTTTGCAGGTAACTGGTGTTTGGCGATATGTTATCACAAACGATGGTTACATTCATATTTATGAAAGCAAGGAAGCTCACCTACCACAAACTGTTGCATGTCAAGGGTTTTGGATTAGGAGTTTGATCCAGTGGTTGTGTCAGGCACACATTTCCTGCACAAATGGGAGAACTCCAAAACCATGATGCAGTTTACACCCTGACACACATGATATTAGAGAAACACCATAGGTAGACATCATTCAAATCATTAAACGTGTTAGTATGTAAGTACATGTTTATATGGTGTAGCATACCTTAAATATCAAGTTTCGGTTCTGTTTTTATGGACATGTTTATATTTTTTTATGCTTCCAGTATTAGCTTCATCAAATGACACAAATTCATACTCGAACGACAATAAAACATGCGCCGCAGCGAAGCGCTAGTTTTAAACCTTGTTTAAAATCTATATAAGCATTTACTCCTACATCAAGTCACATTTATAATCTCTGTTTTGGTTGATTTCCTTTTTTTTCTATTTCAAATTACCTTGCACCCCTACATACGCATTACTAAGGCTGTGTTTGGCAACAAGCGTTTTGGAGCGTTTAGGAGTGGTAAGCGACAAGCGATAAGCATTTTAGATGAAAAGCTTGTTTGGCAACACCTCAACAAGCGTTTGAATATTGTTTAACCGCTCCAATCTCAAATGCTTCTTGAAGAAGCATTTCAGAACTGCTCCAAGCAGTTTGTTATAAAATTACATTTATGCCCTTATATATAAAATTTACAACTTCTTTAATTAGGTTATATTCCCTTTTTGTAATTTTACAATTTTTAATTACAGCTTACAACTACGTTACCAAATTTTTTTTAAACAAACAGTTACTACTTACTACTCCTGCTAACTGCTCCTACTTCCAAAAGTAGTTAGACTAAAACAAGATAAATTTTTTGTCCTCATAATTTTAAAATGAATAACCATATACCATATACTAATGACAGAGGTTAAGGATTCGATCCTCACTCCTTGCAAAGTCGGAGGTTCTGAAAGCAGCATCTCTACCTTCGAGTAAGGGTAAGTCTGTCTACATCTCACCTCCTACATTACTTTGTGAAAGACGGGATTAGATATCGTTGAGTACCAAATTTTTTTTATTGGGACACACATTTGTTAAATCTATTTGCACCATCTGTATATCTATACTTAATATATAAAGCATTTTGCCTCACTTTTTGAAAAGTGAAAAGTGAAATGCTTAATCTATTTGTGGAAGGGTTATTGAATCTTAATATACACGGCTGACTTTTATGCAATTTGATATTAGGAAACTATTGAATCTTAATAAACACGTTTAGAATGTTACGTATTTACGGAAAGTATTGATGATGCAAGGTCTAATTTTTAATATACACCGGAATATTCATTCATTCATCATCATCATCTATGATTATGCATTTACTATTATCTTTTTCCTATAGCTCTTCGATTAAACTTTCATTTTCGTTTTGATCTTGCGGGCTCACAAACCGCTTCAAACATTGATCATTCACAAGATCTTGTGAGAAAAGATATTCGTGAATGGTTACGTTGGCTTAGGTTAGTCATTCATCTTCTCCTATCATGTGACCCAAAATATCGACCCAAAAAATTTCATGGGTCGACTTTTTACTTTGCTTTTTGGGTCGAATGTGGGACCACATACATTTCACACCTTTAAAAAGTTGACTTAATTTTAGGGTGTAGAACTTTGTCTTGAGACATTTGGGTCGACTAATGTTCGACCCTATTAATTCTTTTTTTAACTTTTATTAGTTATTATAAACGTTTTATATTAAAAAAAATTAATTATTAAAAATTTGTGTCGACATTGTCTTTGAGACTTTGGGTGACAAATGTCGTCCACTAAATTTTTTTTATTTATTTAAAAACGTTTTAATATTAAAAAAGATTATCTATTAAAATTTTTGACGATATTACCCTTGATTTTTTGGGTCGATATGTCGACCTAAGTTTTGTATTTGCTCTAAAAGCTATAGTGGTGGTCCACGTGAGATTTTCACCAGTAGGGTCCGACAATGTGTGATATTAGGCTCGACAAGTCGACCTAAATGTTGCTGGGCAAAAAAAAAAACTGGACTCACCATGCAGTTTTTAGATTTTTTCGAAAAAAAATCTACGTTTCATTCAAATAAGAATTCGCCAAATCCAACGTACGATACATTATCAAATCATTAATACGATTCAATACCACAGATTCCACGATACGATTAACAAGTCTAAAAGTTCACAAGTGTTACAAATTCACGATTCAATAACATTTTACGTCTATCAAATCCAATGATACAATAAAAAAACATGAACAAAACCTCAAAACGCCTAATCCGACTCCTTACGACTCATCGACTCATCCTGCACCTCCTAATTATCCCCCTCCTCTCCTCCGAGTAGTCACCACCCGATTGTTGATTGTCCTCTCTCACGTCATTGTCTTCACCCGCCTTGTCTCGAGCCAATTCGTCAACGCTCCGCGTATCGTTATTATGGGATTGGTTATGAAGCGGGGAAGTTCGGGTTGACTGTAAGAAGTAGATGCTAGGTTGGAAGTGCATTAACGGGGTGAGAAGAATTTTAAAGGTATTATTGTTGTCGTGAGTGAAAGGAAATGTCCGACATAGGGAGGTTTGGGAGTGGTATTGGAGTGGGGCGGTATATCTAGGTGTGCCGGTATATCCAGTGTGGGCGGGTGGTATTATTGAGACGGGACTGGCATAGAAAGGTTGGTGTGGTTGATTATAAGGGAGGGAGGGTTGTGTAAGTGAGACCATTCTAGGGCTGAGTTGGGCATAGTTGGGCGTGCAAAAGCAGGAGCATAATGGACGAGTAGGGTTTGGTGAATAGTTAGAAAATACTACCTATGGCCTCCATTACATGTTCTCAATATTTTGGACGCAGTCTGGTAAGCCTTAATGCAGCCAAAAACCGTGGCTTTGCGCCTACGCGGTTTGCTTCCTTATACTACTCGGCCCTTTGATCTTTTTGCGACAATATTCGATCCAACTCTTCCGACTAATAGCATCTGGAAATAGCATGAGGGGACAGCTGCCTTGCGGGATAGTTGAGCCACCACCCGGTAACTTCCTACCCTTTCCAGACACATGTGTCTGGCGGTTGGTACTCGGATAGGACTTCAACCAAGAAATCTTGTTCTGTTTGTTACTGGTGTGACGCGGCTCTAACCTTCTTGCATGCTTTCATATACAAACTGTGAAAGAAAAAGAAAAAAAAAGGTTAAAAAAACAAAAATAAAATAAGTTATTAAGGAATGTAACGATGTTAAATTACATACGTTTCTCTCCGGTTTTTTTCACGGTCTTAATCTCTCTTTTGTCTCCGGCCGCGTGTGCGTCTTCCTTCCAAAGTCATCAATATTAGAGGTTCAACGTATGAGTAGGGTTACACATTAGATGGTTTCAAGTTTCTGAGTATAGGGTTACATATTAGAGGTTCAAAGTTATGAGTTAGGGGTCAATATTGGGGTTCAACGTATGAGTTGGGTTCAATAGTAGAGGTTTCAACGTAGAGTTGAGGGTTACACATTAGAGGTTCAACGTACATAGTTAGGGTTACACATTAGAGGTTACAACGATGAGTTAGGGTTACACATTAGAGGCTTCAACTGTATTTGAGTTAGGTGTTCAATATTAGGAGGTTCAACGTTGAGTAAGGTTACACATTAGAGGTTCAACGTATGAGTCACTGTTAGACATTAGAGGTTCAACGTACGAGTCAGGGTTCAATATTAGAGGTTCAACGTATGAGTTAGGGTTCCATATTAGAGGTTCAACGTATGAGTTAGGGTTACACATTAGAGGTTCAACGTATGAGTTAGGGTTCAATATTAGAGGTTCAACGTATGAGTTAGGGTTACACATTAGAGGTTCAACGTATGAGTCACTGTTAGACATTAGAGGTTCAACGTACGAGTCAGGGTTCAATATTAGAGGTTCAACGTATGAGTTAGGGTTCCATATTAGAGGTTCAACGTATGAGTTAGGGTTACACATTAGAGGTTCAACGTATGAGTTAGGGTTACACATTAGAGGTTCAACGTATGAGTCACTGTTAGACATTAGAGGTTCAACGTACGAGTCAGGGTTCAATATTAGAGGTTCAACGTATGAGTTAGGGTTCTATATTAGAGGTTCAATGTATGAGTTAGGGTTCTATATTAGAGGTTCAATGTATGAGTTAGGGTTCTATATTAGAGGTTCAATGTATGAGTTAGGGTTTCATGTTAGAGGTTCAATGTATGAGTTAGGGTTCTATATTAGAGGTTCAATGTATGAGTTAGGGTTCTATATTGTGGTTAAACTGCATTTAGTTCAGTTAATTTTGAAGTAAATTTATCAAATTAGCAAACTAATAAATGATAAATTTTTTAATCGATTAGGAATCATTCCGTGTATTTTAATTATATATAATTTTTAAATGCATTTTATATATGTACAAAAATTGTATATAATTATTATATAAAATGATTTTTTATAAAATATATAATAATTTTTTTATAAAATATATAACTTTTTATAAAAAATATAAATTGGTTCGTTTCGGCCGGGTCGGTCCGGTTCCTCGTTTCGTATATAATTATTATATAAAATGATTTTTTATAAAATATATAATAACTTTTTTATAAAATATATAACTTTTTATAAAAAATATAAATTGGTTCGTTTCTGCCGGGTCGGTCCGGTTCCTCGTTTCGTATATAATTATTATATAAAATGATTTTTTATAAAATATATAATAACTTTTTTATAAAATATATAACTTTTTATAAAAAATATAAATTGGTTCGTTTCGGCGCGGTCGCGTCCGGTTATAGGTTTCGTATATAATTATTATATAAAATGATTTTTTATAAAATATATAATAACTTTTTTATAAAATATATAAATTGGTTCGTTTCGACCGGGTCGGTCCGGTTCCTCGTTTCCGTATTTAAATATATTATATAAAATGATTTTTTATAAAATATATAATTAACTTTTTTATAAAAATATATAAACTTTTTATAAAAAATATAAATTGGTTCGTTTCGGCCGGGTCGGTCCGGTTCCTCGTTTCGTATATAATTATTATATATAATAATTTTTTATAAAATATATAACTTTTTATAAACAATATAAATTGGTTCGTTTCGGCCGGGTCGGAGTAATGTTCCTAGTTTCGTATTTAATTATTCTTTAAAATGATTTTTTTATAAAATATTAATAACTTTTTTATAAAATTATTTAACTTTTTTATAAAAAAAATATAAATTGGTTCTGTTTCGGCCGGGTTCGGTCCGGTCTCTAATTTGTACATAGTGATTATATAAAATTGATTTTTTTTAAAGAGTTAGGGTCGACATTGTCGACCAAAATTGGCAAATTAATGTACGACCCTTAACTTGCCTCCATAATTTCCAATTTTTTCACCAAATTTAAAATCCAGCTCATATCAATATCTAAACTACCGCCAATACAAAACAATTGGGTCGACATTGTAGACCCTAAATTTCGACCCTAAATTGTTTTATTTATTTATAAATTGGTTTACACAATTGATATATACAAATTTTAATACATTTAATACATTATTTAATATTTAAAGTTATATATAATAATTTAGGTAGCGTTGTGTCGACCCTAAATGTCGACCCAAACTTGTTTTATTTATTTATAAATTGGTTTCACATTTATATATACAATTTAAATACATTTAATACATTAAATAATATATAAAGTTATATATAAAATTTAGGGTCGACTGTCGACCCAAACTTGTTTTGTTGACTTTACCAATTTCGTTGAAAATGGTGGGCCCTCTGTGTAAGTCGACCCTAATTTTTTCTCGACCCCAAACCTCATTTTTGTTGTAGTGTCTTGCGGGCTCACAAACCGCTTCAAACATTGATCATTCATAAGATCTTGTGAGAAAAGATCTTCGTGAATGGTTACGTTGGCTTAGGTTAGTCATTCATCTTATTTAAATTTGTTGTGTTTATGCATTTGTTGTTAAGTGTTGTATTTTGCAGGAAAGAGACTGGGTATGATGGATGGAGGCTGGATTATGTAGGCGGGTTTTGGTGTGGTTATGTAAAGGAGCACATGGAGGCAAGTGAACCTTTTTTTGTAGGCGAATACTGTGATTCTTTAAGTAATACCTATGGTGAGATGGATCACAATCAAGATGGTCATCGCTAAAGGATTATTGACCAGATAAATGACACTAATGGAACCGCTGGAGCGTTTGATGTCACAACAAAAGGAATTCTTCATTCTGTAAGTATTCACAACAACTTCTTATATGATTTTGGATCTGTCAACTGGACAAACTGATTGGTTTCAAGGTTGGTTGTTACAATATTCCAAGCAAGCACCGGTCTATGTTTGTAAAACCATGATACATGCTTTAGTTGCACTCTTTAATGCAAGAAACATATGTGTTTTATGCTGATATCTATATCTCTAAAGCCGTCGTTAGCTATCACTGTATATTGCATAGGAGATGAGTCAAAGTAAACAAGATCAACACATCATGAATTTTGTACTTTAATGTGATGACTACAGTCTTACACCAATAATTTTTGTTATGTTTGAAGGTATTTGAATACTTTGCATCAGTTAAGAATACTAGAGGAGAAACTCGTATGACACCGGGAGATTTGATGCGTGTTATTGTTCCCGTGTATCCTCCGTCCGAGTCAAACGTTGTAAGAGATGGATCTTTTAGAGGGGAAAGATTGTGCACCATCAGAATTTTTCATGCTTTTTGATGTGAACAATGATGGCATCATATCCTTCAAACAATGAGTATTGCTTGTCAAGGGCCATTTTTTATCAAATAATTATGTAAGACATTTTATATACTTTCATTCATTCTTCATCATTAACATTATTTTTTCCTTTACATGTATATATTCTTTGTTACACTACTTAGCATACCCGAGTCGAGCTTTAAAGTAGCTTTCAAAATATTTGACATTGACAATGATGGGTAGGTATGTATTGCAACTTTTTTTCTTATTATTAGTCTTTGTTCTAAACGTGATTGCCAAAAATGATTTGTGAACTTGGAAACATGAAATCTGTACTAGCTCCTTTTTTCTTCTCAAATCTTCAATAAGGATTCAATATGTGTGATTTTTATTTGGAGATGTATAAGCATATACTAGACCTTGACATTGAAGATTACCAAAGTACCTTTAATTTAGTTGCAGTATGCCATCCTTGTAGTTTACTTGTATCTAAACTAAATCTCACATTCAATAGCTCATTTTTTCTGTAGAAATGCAATACTTTCTTCCTATGCAGTAATTTATAAGTAAAGTATTAGGCGATGATTCTATATAAAGCTATTTCGGTAGCTCATTTAGGTTTATTAGTGTCAAATATTGTAAGGGATAAAGATTATGGAGGTCTATACGAACAGATTGTCTGGAAACGCAAGTTAAGTTTTTTGAAATATGTATAGGGATATCTAGATATCTATATATCTATATACTACCTATAATATATTTACACACTTTTCTTGAAAATACTGAATCTTGAAAAACTGAAACTATTAAAGGAAACTATTCAATCAATGAGAAACTCATTCAAAGGCTTGAAAGTACCTTAGGAAAGTATTGAATTTATGGTTGGCAACCTCTTTGTACACGGCTCGACTAAAACTTTCAGCCTTTGAAGTCGGTCAACTTACATTAGTTGATAAGATTTTTACCTTTCAGGTGCAAATGAATTGGTATGACAATTAAGACATTTGATTCGTTATGATGAGAACCGTGTAATAACTTTAGAAAGAATTAAATTTGCATGCGTAATTTTGTTTTTGTTTTTTTTCCATTACGAGGAGTTCCCACCACCTTTGGCTAGAAAACTTTTTATTTTTATTTCTTCATAAATTGTTTTTTAAATAACGACACCGTAATTGATATCCACCGTCAATGCCTAAATTACTTGGCAAACCATCGATGAATTGGCATTGTATAAAGCCTGGTGCATTGGTTCGCTTATCATTCCAGTAATAAATCAATTTGCAAAGACTCCGATAGCCATCCACCATTCCATATTTTGTACTTCAGTTACCAATGTCAAACTTTGAAAGTGTAAGCGGATGCATAGCTAATCTAAATACTGTTGTTCACCGTGTTCGTATTCTTAGACTTGGATGCAACCCGTGTACAACAAGCCGAAAGTGATCAACACGGAATAGATCATGATGGACAAAAAGGTATTCATTGATATACCGATGTGTATGATGTTATGTTTAGTCTTTGTCATGTTGTAACTAACAATTTTTGTATGCATGTGAGAAACGAGAAATTATTTAGGTCGCATGTTGCGACGGTGTTTAGTAGTTAAATTTTTTTACACAGGATTAAAATTCTACAAAGTTAATAAATTGTTACTAAAGGTGTCTTAAAATGAAATATAGTTGGAAATTTATTTATTTTACTTAACACAATAATTATACATTTTAAATTTATAATTGTATCAAGTAAGTTTGATGTGACTCAATCTAACAAATGAGCTTTATATTAGCCTGCTTGTTTGTAAGGATTAGAAAAGTAACTCTTTTATTTACCAAAATGATAAGACATCACAATATTTAATTATAAAATCACACGTTTCACAATACTCAATTATATCGTTACTTGTCTGTCGTTAGGAATTTTCGTTGCTATGCACGGGTACCTTATATGTTGTTTGATACATGTTAATAATTTTTGATACAGTTTAAATATCGCATTTACAACCGTTTGCAATTACATTTTGATCTTTTCACGTTCTATTTTAAACCTTACACGAAAAACTTACCACAGTATCGCATATCGTTAATTATCGGCCACTAGGAATTTCCGCCGCTATGTGCGGGTACTCGCCTAATTGAATAAGAATGCTAACACCAAAATGTTTCATCAATAAAACTAATTCAAGTTAGCATCGATCTTTTTTCGAGGGTGAGTAAAAACCGGTATGGAAAATTAAAATTAACAAGCAAAGATATCCGCGCGTTGCTACGGGCGTTAATTTTTCGCACGTTGTTGTAGGGCGTTATATTTATTTATTTATTTTTTTAAAATTTTTTTCGCGCGTTTTTTTTTATGTTTAATAGTGTAAGTTTATTTTTTCCTGCACGTTACTGCGGTGCGTTAATTTTTCGCGCGTTGTTGCGTGTCATTAATTCTTTTTTTTTCCTTTAATTTTGTGCGAGTTTATTTTGTCGGTCTCATATTTAATAGTGCGGGTTTACTTTTTCAGTATCGTGTTTAGTAGTTTTTTTTTATGGTTTTACGCGTTGTTGCGTGGCGTTAAAATTTTATTTTTTTATTATTTTATTATTTTTTATTTTTTTTGCGAATTTATTTTTTTGGTCTCATGGTGTAAAATGACACTGTTTAAGTCAATTCGGAAATGTTACCGCGGGTATTTTTTTTATCTGAATGCGTCGGTACTTTTGTAACATTTTTTTCCTCCCTATTTTGTGCCAACAATTTAAAAAAAAAAAAAAACTAATTGGGCCGGCCCAAATTTTTGGGCTAAATTTTTTGGGCTTTTTTTTGGCCCAGCACTGTAGCTACAGTGCTTAAATGAATAGTAAGTCAACCCTTCTCAAATGATTATATATATAATGTATTGATTTCTAATACAGATTCAGTTCGTCGCGCAAGGGCAATAACAACTAGTAGATATCAATATCAAAGAAATAAGCAGTGGACTTTACATAATTTTAATATACATAAAACAAAAACAATCGCGGCCACTCGTATAAAATAAGTGTTTGTCTAACTGGTGTCCTCGTGTCAAGGTTTAACGTTGTTATAAAAAAAATCGAGTTTATTGAACTAAATATCAGATTTAATTATGGTAATTTACAAGTTTATCTAATGTTTATTGAATGCAATTTTTTTATTTAAAAGAAAGTTTGTGTTTAATAAACGCAATTTACTATATTCCCTCAAAACTAGGGATGAGCACGGTACCATTTTGGTACCGTACCGACACCGTTTTCGAGGTACCGTATTTTTTCCCGACAAAAATATGTAGTCCCGATCCCGGAACCGAGGAGTATACCGGTACCGGTA
>BQNB010187024.1:0-12075 GCA_026074375.1 Tanacetum coccineum
AATTCACAAGTTGTAATTATAAGTAGTCTTAGCATCTTAGCTCGTACTTAACGGTGATCTTATTTTTAAGCTTAGTATGGGAAGAATGAAAAATCGGGAATGATGAAGTTATCTTTTAGACACTTAATCGTGCTTTTTGTTCCATGATCCTAAAAATTACCACCAAGGTAATGAAAACAATACATTGTGTCAACACAAGAATAAGTTGTAGTTAGGTAGTTAATTATTAAGAAAAATCATTAAAAAAAGTTTAGAAAATGGGAATTCGGGTGTTTTATAACTTGTGATCTCTTAGCTCTCTCAACAAAAATCTTGGCTACTTTTCAAAGGTTTAGTTTGGGAAAGTTTCGAGGTATTTGGTTATAAGGCATGTAATATTGCGTGAGGACACGCAATCGTTTAGTTTGGGGAATTTTGATAAGTGTAAAAATACATATATCTGTTTATACAAAAAATGACCCTAAATGACTAAAAACATACTTAAAATGGCAAAAATATACTTGTTTTTGTGTTTTGTGTATGCAGGTACGGATAAGACAAAAATCACAAGAAAACCGTCAAAAACGGGCAAACACGGACACGGGAAACGGAAGAGCACAAGAGAAGCCAGAAATTCAAAGCCAAAGCCAGAAAAAGTCAACCTTTAGTCAAATTGGTCAAACCTTGGTCAACAGAAGTCAACCCACAAAAGGACAAAACCCCCAAATTACCATTTGAGTCCCTCAAGTTTCCAAAAGTTACACAAAAGGTCCCTATGACTAAATGGGCCCTTAAATTCCCTTAAAACATTACCCGGATACTAAAAAAAAGTCCAAGCCCAAAACCTTAGAGCCCAATACCTTTTCATATAATCACATGGACCATTTGTGCCATTTATAAAAGTTATCTTACACTACATCTTGTGCTAAACAACCACAGGGACTCATTGTGCAAATAGGCCAAACTTTAAAATGATTTTACCCCTTTACAGTTAAAAATGGGCGCCAAAAGGGATTACTATTCATCATCTTCCCTAAATCACCCCATAGTCAAATCAAGGGGTTTTTACCAATTGAAGGGTACGGAAGACAATTCAAGGGCTCACTTACACAATGGCAGGGAGAAATAAGTCAAATCAAGAGCTTTTAATTGGTTCACTCAAGTATGAAGGCCACATGGATGTAGAGAAAGCACAAATGAAGATGGATTTGTACTACAATCACTCACACAACAAGCACAAGGGTCTGACAGCTAGGCAATCCGTGAGTTGCAAATATGAGATTCCAACTGCTCAAAAAGAGAGATCCAATGATTGAAGATTTGTACGGACAAGATCAAAAGGAGCGTGGGCAGCAAGGAAGGCCTAGAATGTTCAGCTTTAGGCTATAAATAGCCTCACATTTCACACACGAGAGAGGAGAGCTTTTATTTTTTTTTTTAGCTTAATTTACAATTTTTTAGCCTATGCAAATTTCCTTTTAAATGTAATTTTCTTTTAAGTAGTTTGTAACTCTGAGATTTAAAGCTTTGTAATCCATTTATAAGTCCATGAAATTCCTATGTTACCTAGATTAATCAGTTTTTTTAAAGATCACATGTTACTGTTCATAAGCTTCTCAATAGCTCTCTCAAGTCCCCCCCCCCACCCCCCCTCCCCTTAAAAAAAAATAAAAAAAAGCTTGAGATTGAGCTTATTAAACCAAGACTTAATCATACTTAAGCTTTAAAATTAGTTAAACTTAATTACCTTTACTTTTTGGGCAAATGAGCTTATGGAAGGGGATTCAGTTAAGGAAGGAATCCCAAGGACTTTACTAGCTTATCAATAAGGATAAGCTAGAGCTTGTTGATGCTCTTTTGAGCTTATGATAGCTTCTGTTTAGCTGAAGCCTTTGTAAGTTTTCATTTAATATCTTTGTACTTTAAATTTTAGCTTAATAATTGCTTATTTTCTTACTAGCTTTGCTAATTTTCTTATATTGTTACTTAATTGAGCTTATATCTGTTTCATTTTGCTTATTATTCATTTTTATCTATCTGTTTTCAGCTATTGTAGTCTAGATTGTATTTTGCTTCTTATTGTCTTAAAAATCATATAAAATCCAAAAAATAGTAAGCATAGTGTGTAGATCTTTAAATTCTCATGCTTATTAGTTGTTTAATTTTGTTATTAAGCTGTTAAAAGTTGTGTTTGTTATCTAGTAGTATAAGTTTTCAATATTAGATTTCAAAATCAATATTTAATCAAAACTGTCCAAAGTAATAAAGGAGTGTTTGGATCTAAGCAGTTTGACCTCAAATAGTCAAAGCATTTTGGTAAATTCACTTTAGACAACTGAGTTTTCAAAAATAATCAAGTTTTAAAGAGGTTTTGAGGTCTAGTTTAAGTTTTAATTCATTTAATAGTTTAATTTGGTATCTCAGCACCAGGGCACTTTTCTACTTTCCTTAAGCTTGCTAAGAATTAAACCAAGCCATCCAAGGCTTGGTTTGTGTTTGTTTTGAGTTCAATAGCACTCATTAAGAGTGTGCATTGCAGGATTGACCACATAGGTCACCTGCAATTGTGTTTTGGTCTTTGGCCATTTACACTACTAGCAGTAACTAAAGTAGTTACTACTACTGTCATTTTTTATTCATTTTAGCTAGTAATTTTAAGATTTAGGTTCTAAAATTCAAGTTAATTATAGATTAGACATAGCTTAAGTTAGATCAAGTCTTAGTTTTCATTACCTAGCTTAGATTATTAGGTACATTTACTTTTAAAAGTCATTAAAAACTCAAAAAAGCCAAAAACAACAGGTATAGAACTTAGCTCTTAATTCTAAATTCTTAGCTTATAGAGTTAGGTTTTATAGTTGATAATCATAGCTTATAAGTAGTTCATTTAGTTTTCAAAAGCTCACTTCCTATCTTAGTCTAATATGCACTTTAGCTTAATTTCCTTTTGAGCTTTTAGTGTATGTTTTTGAGTTTGCTATTTTGAATTTCAATTTAAGTTAGCTTATAGTGTTAGTGGTCAAATTAGCTTGTTACTTTTGGTTCTCATAAAACATTGAGCTTTCACATTTAACTTTTGGTTTTAAAATTTAAGTCTTAAATTGATGTTGTAGTGTTCATATAAGAAAAATGAAGCTTTTTGGCTCTCAAAGAGCTACTTACTGTAACAGCAGCTTTCATAAGCTCTTAGAGAGCTTAATTTTAAGTTTCAGTTTATACTTGTTTTGTAAAAAGTGCTTAAAAACTTGTCCTTAACAGCTTTGAGCTTTTAGATTTCAAAAATTAAAAAAAATGCAAAAAGGATGTTAGCCACATTCGAACCCACGACCTCTTGCTTGCATACCTAAAGACTTAACCATTGTGCTACATTAGCTCATCCAACCACATCCCTTTCCATTTAATTAATATAGCCATTTTTCTTTTCCTTTTCAATAAAAAGCCATAGCTTAAATCTGCTTATTAGGAGCTTATTCCTTTAGCTTTTTTATTTTTCTTATTTTTCCATAGTACCTGGTAGCATCTTAAACTTTTCCTGAATTTTTCACATTTTTCCATAAATTAGTTTATTTTCTATGATTTTTTAAATGTTTAAATTTTAGAAAATTCATAAAAAATAGAAAAAGTTTCAGAAAATGATAAAAAAATACTTTTTAGTTTTATAAAAAGTACTTTTAGTTTTACATTCAGAAAAATCATTTTCATCACTTTTAGATTTTAATTTTTAATTTTGAGCTTTTAATTTTAATTTTAAAAATAGGATTTTAATTTTAAAAATAATTAAAAATTGTTTTCTGAGTTTTTATGTTATTTTAGACTTTTCTAAGTTTAAAAATCATTTTTCTTAATTTTTAGGATTTAATTTGCTATTTTTTAGGATTTAATTAGGTTAAATTAGTTTTTAATTCATAATAGATTCAAAAATAATCAAAGAAATATTTTTCTTTTTCCTAAAATTTTCTTTTGTCTTATTTTAGATTTAGAATCTTAGTTTACATTTTTAAGAGTTGATTTTGCCTTAGTTACTTATTTGTCGCGTTTTATTTATTCTCGTTAATTGTTTTAGTACTTAATTACTTTTGTGTGTTTATTTTAATTGTTGCTTTTACTTAGTAGTAATAGATACTCAAAAATATCTTTTCTCTCATTCAAATCATAATCCGAATTAAAACGTGGTTTCAATTACACAAGTATTTGGGGAAACGACCCGGGTGATCATTCTTCGTTTAAATCTACCGTATTTATATATTAGATATATACGTATTAGTAGTGAACAGTTATTCTCTGTGTGTGGGGAGTGTGTGTGTTAAGGGAGACTTTAGAAAAGTTTTTAATTGCTTTTTTGGAATTTTATTATATATTTTATCGTGTATAAAATTCACAATCAGAAGGATACCTCTATAAGGAGACCACACTTTAGGGGAGATTGTTAGCCTCAAAATATCGAGTCAAACATGGAATCGTGGTCTTTATGTATTAAATGTTGTAATAGGATAGAAACAGGGAAATCAGGCGTATTTAAGTAAACTAATTGCTCACGTATATCAGGCGAAAGCCTTAATCCCGAGCCCAGCCTGTAGAAACCCTAGGCGTGTAAGACCTAGTGTTTAAGTATAAATATACCTCTCCTTGTGAGGAGAGGTGGTGGTTCATTATAAAACATTCACTAGCAATATTATCATCCAACTTTCTTTCATTCTCTCTCTCTGCTTTCCCTCTCTAAACTCTTCCATTACCCTCTTTATTTTTCTAATCTAATTCGTGTATATGAGGTGAATATGACATAGATTATCGGGTTCCTACACAATAGTCATGCGTTTTAAATCTTGTGGCCCATACTTATGATAAACTAAACTTGCGAATTCACCAACTTTATGTTGACATTTTAAGCATGTTTTAGGTGCTTGACTTTGGACTCTTACTTGATTTACTGTGTGTAGTCTTCCTGCTATATGAATACTCATTTCAAGACTTATCTATCAATCATACTCGTTATCGTTTTTCAAACATAATTATGCTTCCGTTAAAATTTACTTATGCTTCCGCAACTCTTTTAATTATGTTTTGAAGTATTGTAAGACTTATTTACATTTCAAATTAATGTAACGAGTATGAAAATGTCTTTGAAAACGTCATTAGCATTCATTCCCTGATCTTATTGGTTGTATATCTAAACGTCACGCCCTCGGTCACTCATTCCGTCCAAACCCGGTTTGGGGGTGTGACAATATTGTTAAGATAAGACAAATGTGAGTGTTTATTTATATTTTGTTGAATATATAAAGATGATTCCAGCAACTTCGCATGTTATTCAATGAGGTTGAATATTGGATACCCCACCTTGTGTTAACCACTTTATGGATCGACGTCATTAAGTAAGTTGCACACATGGTGAAAGTTTGTTTATCCTCAGACTTGAGATGCAAGTAGGTTTTGCGTGTATGGATAGCATTTCTTGATTATAGTCACCGCTATGCTGTCAAAAGGTAGTCATAAAGGCTGTTTTCATATATGTTTTCAAGTACATGACTCACACTTATAGTCAAAATAGAATTTGTTCCTCCACGTGTTTGGGAGTTAAATACTTATTGGGCCCCTCGTTGGATTGATCAGATGTTTGTGTGGCCACACCTAAACTGTAGTTAAGATGATTCTTTTTACATTTGGTAATCTTGATCAATACTGATGCGAGAAACAGAATCGTTAAACTATGGAATGACTTTTGATCCATATCCATATTTAACATTGTATCTGAAATAAAAGGATAGGACTAACTTGAACCATTGATGACTGAGGTGTTTATCAAAACTATACTCAGGTATTTTTGGGAGCATTGATGATGTTGCTAGACTAATAATTATTATCGCAAGTTTAGTATGTTATATTCTATGACCATGACATTCGCAAGTGCAGGGAGATGTTGGGATGTGCTCATGTCATACAGATATTTATACGACTAGGAATGCGTGAGTCATACATGTATACACTTAGATATCACTCTATTAGTATATGTATAATAATATAATGATAATTATTTATATATAAATATAAAATATATATATATATATATATATATATATATATATATATATATATATATATATATATATAATACTCGATTAGTGTATACAATAGTATAAGTGTATATTTATTATATATATAATATATGATCCAATGGTAGAATACTAAATAGTAGTTAATTAGTTCATTAACTAGTTTAAATGAATAATTAACAAAAGGTCACTTAATTAATATGTAATGTACATATTTAATTAACGGAGTCAAAAAAATCAACACCGAAGGTGTTGAACTTATGTTGGGGGACGGCCAAAAAGAACAAGAGAGGGAAAAGAAGTAAACTAGTTTAATCCAATCTAGGATTTGGAAAAACTTAATAGATCTATATTGAATTAAATAGAGGGTCCCTAACCTCAACTAATAATCACTTCCTCTCAACTCTTCCCTTGTAATCGGCAGATACTACACCCCCTTAGGAAGGTGTTTTGAGTTCGACTAACTACCATCAAGTCTTCTTGATTTATGGTTCGTAAACTACATTCGGTGGTATTGGTTAACGTGTAGTGTGGAAACACGTAGAGGTTACTTCCATTAGTAACTCGGAGGGGTTTTGGTTCGTACATTATTTATATACACGTGCGTATATAGAAGAAGTCTTGGTTCTTCACATAGCTTGGTTGCTACTCGGTACGTTTTTCCTTTTATGTTTTATGTTAATTATAGTTGCTATATGTGTTTAATTTCTGCTGTATAGCTCGTAGAATATTAGGTGTAATATTAGGGTTATTAGATAACCATTTCTAACATCAACAATGGAAGAAGTTCTTCCTTCAATGGTTGGTGATCGAGTCAATGAAATTGCAAAAAACACTATCCCGTTATTTGTCGCTGAAGGGTTATTATTAGATAGACAAAAGACTTAAATTGATGTAGCTGCTATGATTGATGAGGCTGTACAGAAGGAATGCGAGAATCTTCGTGCTCAGATTACCTTACAAGTTAATGTTAGAATATGTACACGTAAATTAATATATGTACGGAAATTCATTCGAGCCTACGGGGACGCACGCGTTAATACATAAAGCAATTAATAAATATATTAAATGTAATATATTTAGTGATAAAGCTTAATGAGCATTAAATGTTAATATAAGTATTTAATGGGAGTTATGTTAGTCCTTAAATAGTTTAAAGACTAATAAATAGGAATTATGGGAAAAAGGAAAGTTTTGGTTTGTTTCCTTTTCTCCTTTAGCCGATTGAATCCCAAGGGGTGTGGGATTGCTTAACTTATAAGCCATGTTTAGGAGCTATAAATAGAGGCTTAGGGTGTTTAGTTTTGAGATAACTTGAAAAACCTAAACCCTAAAATCTTCTTCTTCCCTCGTCCCTTTTGCTTCGAGACTAGCCACGAACCGTCACCAAGGGGTGTTCGGTTAGGTTGTTCGACAAAGGAAAACCACAAAGGATTTTCAACCGTTGATTTCTAACAGAGTGTGGTGGCTTGATTGCTTTATCACTACTAGTACTAGCATACTTAATTGTTTGCTAAAGAACGTATTGTGTGTGTTGATGTAGAGGGATTTTAATTAGATCCTTAGTGGTTTCGCGTGGTATTTATTATTATACATACGCGTTTATTGAAAATGATGATATTGTTAATTACTAAAAGGTACACATCATCTATCTCATTGTTAATTATGATTTCTATACGTGTTTATTTGTTTTCCGCTAGGTACTCGTGGTTTGAATTGATCAATAGTTGTAAAACCCCTACAATGGCATCACGAGCCATCGTATAGAGTTCTAATTACAAAGAGTAAAATTGATCATTAGGGTTGTTGATTAATTTTAAGCCCTTTGGGCTTTTGAGTTATAAAGATTGAATCTTGATTGAAAAATTAAATTAAATAATAAACCACCCTAGGATTCCTGAAATTTTAAAGTGTTAAAATTCGACTTTTAATTGTTAATTGGTCCGTTTTGTTTTTAAATTAATTGTTAATTTGATATCCATGATGAACTCTTGCAAGTTTATCATGGATTGATATATGATATGCATTCTATGTTAATTGTTAATTGAATGTTCATGCAATTTGATAGTTATAGACATAAAAACTAAATATTTTAGGTTTTCAGATTGTTAGACACACTGTTACAAAAATATTCATAAAATATTCGTCGAATGTCAAAAATATTTGAAATTTACATGGTAGATCCACGACTCAGTAAGCTACAACTTTGTAGTATACTGCAAAAGCTAGAGAAGACACTAGCTATGTCCTGACGGGGCCTGAAGTCGACTGAAATATTCAATCAGCTTTTATGTGCTATGTGGTACTATTTATATAAGGCTTACGCAATTGATTATATCGATGGATGTACCAATTCATTGGAAAAATGAGCCTTATGTGAATATGTACATAGGTTAATTATTCGATAATTAGAATCATCATTGATGTTTGCATGCCTTAATTGTTAAGTAACTAAATAAATGTTACGTGTATTAGTTATATGTTTATATTGTTTTGTTTTAAGTATTGACTTGTGAGAAAACAAAAGGTTTTTTTTTTGAAAATAAAATTTAAGAACATGACTAATAACTTATTGAAAAGATTGATTAATAACTATTCCTAAACTAATCTGCGTTGTCTTATGTGTCAATCTTGGTTCGACTTACATCCGATAATAATGGCCTTTGGGTTTCCCACGACGAGACTTGCAATTTAATATGTTTATAATGCGTTTCAAATTAAAGATTGAATTTTATCAATGACGTGATTTGCATAAGTACTATTTAGTTGCAAGGATAAGATTCGGGGAGACTCATCAAGACTTGGGTCTTGTTGATACCATTACCCTGTAATACCTGACTACGTTGTAGTTTCCTTAACGCTTAGGCATACTATTTAGGAAGTCACAATGGTCTAGGGTTTGAATGGTTTTTAATCATTCTTTAATCTTTTCCCGTGATAAAATATAAAATCTTTTTAAGTTTTGAAAACACGTTGAATCGTCAATTTTTAAAAGGTAAGACTATTTATACATTAGATGTATAGAAAATGAGTGATACTGTAATAAATAACTTAATTGAGTAAAGTTTTTTATTAAAATTTATGATACGAAGATGTATGCATGCTTTTTCATACATATTTGTCACGTCAAATATTATACCCTTTTAAATAAGTTATTGCCATCCAATTTGTAAGAACACTTGCATTGCATTTACTATGCGTTGAACTATGTAGATTGCAATCCCAAGGTGATTATACACTTTTTCGTAAGATGTTAGTGTTACATAATCACAGTTTTTGATTGGACGACTTACTATTCGTTTTTAGAGTGGTGAGACCTCAAACTCGAGGTATAGATGGGATAAAACATGCTTACTAGTATATTAATGTAATAAAGTAAGTCCCATAATGTTCTAGGAATTGCATCGGTGGCAATTATTGATCATCAATTACCTTTTGAATACACCATTGCTAGCAGATCAATGTGATGGTGTATTCAAGTTTGATCCTGGCCTTAGAAATGAATGTTTATACCTTAAACATAGGTAGTTAATATTCTTTCAAGGGAGTAAATATCGAAAATACTAATTCTTGAACTTTAACTATGTTTTGTAAATGGCACAACTGTCTAAAAACATAACCATTCGGTCTTTCCAGGTCGATGTTAGAAAGTGAAACCCTTTCTGATTCAAAATTTATGAATGGTTTTGATCACCTAAGATGGTCTGAGAGTTAAAAAGAAACTAATTTATTATTGAAGCAACCTATTTCCCCTGCTCCCCTGCCAATTCTGAGTGACTTCAATGAGTGGATACAGTTATATGCTCATAATGAGGTTGCTTGTCTTTTGCTTGGAGATAGTAATGGACTCTCGAACTTCATCGATATATTTGAGTATGACTTACCTTAATAGAAACTTGTAGGAGCTTAAATCGTATGTTTAAAAACAAGCAGGAGTAGAGTGGTTTGACCTGATCCAAACTTTCCATGCTTGCAAACAAGAGGAGGGAAAACCAATTGGCCCATATGTCATTAAGATAAAGAATTATGTGGAACTGGAACGTCTTAGTTATGAGCGCCCATATATCATACTCCTCCTTCTTCAGAATTGGGAGTTTGATATTTGAGATAGTGGTTGTGGTAGGAATGAGTTGTTGTTGTTGTTGTTTTGGTTTATTGGTTGCAGTACCATTTTCTGATGCATCTTCATGGTATGATGCTTCATCATCACTAAGATGTTGAGAGAAATCATCATTAGCAGGTTGAGACATTTTTCTAGATCTGAAAGTGATTGTTTGTGTTCTTGTGATTCTTCTTACTCAGAGTCCCTCTAGAGGCTCTGATACCACTTGTAGGTCCAAAGTCTTGGATCTGTTTAGCCTTTTGTAGGACAATAGCTAACTTGAATAAATCCAAATCAACTATATGAGAGACAATGACTATGAATACTATGTGCTAATGCGGAATCTTAACACAAGTACTAAGAAGAACACAATGTAAAACTTTGCTATTTGCTATTAATTTCTATTAGAATACTATTTCAATCTCATACTAAACATTGTGCCGTAGGGTTCCTTTTATACACCAAGGAAACCCTAATGGGCTTTACAAACGTGTGAAAGGATAATGTATATCCTTTCCTAAGCGTGTGAAAGGATAATGCATATCCTTTCCTAAGATATCTCCTAAGATATCTCTAAGATAACTATTATAACTATTCTGTTACATAAACAGACTTAACTATATGAGACCAGTACTAACTATAGTACTGCCAGACTTAACTTAGTACTGGCAGACTTAACTATGTCTACCAGACTTAACTCTATAACTACCAAACTTAAGTCTGTTTACAATAATTCCTAACAATCCTCCCCTAACTTGATCTTTACTTGTGAACTTCAAGTTTCTTTCAGTATCTTCATTTATAGCTTCCTGAAGATTTTGTGAGCATTATATTTGGAATTATTCTTGAACTGCAACATGATGATTTTCCTGTATAAACAGGTTCTTGACTTCTATCAGCAACTCTTGAAATCATCACTAAGGATATTTGCAGCATCAAATCTTTTAAACAGCATGGCCAACACTTCACAGCTACATGTATAATCTTTTCAGCAACAAATAGACAGCAACATTGACTATATGTACATCAAATCATAAAGTTTCAGTCTATTCTCATCACTTCCAGGTGTGTTAACTCTTGAGAGAGGTGAATCATTGAAAATTTTAATGGATTTGATGTCTCTTTACCAGTTAGCCATTAACCCTGGAGTAGCCAATGTTTGGTTTATAAACCATGGTACATTGATAACCATTTCAACTCTTAGTACATGAAACATGGTGAGTTGAAATACCATATGATTTTTAGCAAATCATCAGCTATCAACGGATTTGTTTAAGCCTTTACCAAGTAACCGTTTGCTCTTGGGCTAGCTAATCCTTTGGTGGAATCATGACATCACCCTGGTGGACTAGTAACCAGTTCAACTTTTGGAACTTAAATGGACTTTCCACAACCTTTACCATAAGCCATAACCTTGTGGGCTAGCCAACTCTTTACAAACATAGATATGGTGAGTTGATAACCATACAATTTTTGGCAAATTGTCAGCCATAAACAGATTTAAGAAGTCTTTACCAAGAGTCATTTGCTCCTGGACAAGCCAATCCTTATGTCTGTTAGACATGGTGGACTGATAACCATTTGTTGTGTGGTGGTTAGCCATCACCCAAACCCTTCTCTCTTCCACTATAGTTCACAGCTTCCAACATATGTTGACACCTACTGACAACTCCATCATTTTCTATCACCAACTTGCTCTTACATCATTTTCAAAAGTTTATAACAATCCTCATTCATCTTTCCATCCAGAAGCTTCATTTTCAACATAGTTTGACATACATTAGCTAATAAAAGGATATTTTATTTCTGCTAACATATAAATATCAGCTGAGTCTAGGTTCAAACAATGCACTCTGCATGTTTCATAGTATCTTTTGTTGACCTGGTAAGCTCCAAACTAAATCAGTACTAAGAGGTGCATCAAACATTGTCTTCAAGTTTTCC
>BQNB010187025.1:0-12075 GCA_026074375.1 Tanacetum coccineum
TTTTCGGGACGACTTGGTCATAATGACTCGCATGAGACTCTCTCAATGCAGTCAATGGGAGTAGGGTTACTTGCATAAAATCCGTAGTAGGGTAAAAATATTTTTTTCTTCCGGAAGCTTGACCCAAACATTTATCTCAATTATCCAGTGTTTTAATGGTGACGATTTTCCCGACATAGCGCGGTTCTTCCTAAATTATGCATAGTTGGTCAGGTTATACATAATTGGGGACCAAACGACATCATGTCCATCCTCGTCAAAACGTTTCTTTTTCATACACTACACGCGTAAGTTATTTCTTAAAAAATTATTTAAAGAGTAAAAAAAATTACTATTTCAAAAGAAAGAAAAGAAGATAGCACCACCTTCCCTTCTTATTGTTTAATAGGGAATTTGTTCATGCATATTATATCATAGAAATATTGTTTTTTTAAAGTAAGTTTATCTGACACCATAGTGCCAGTTTATGAAATTTGATAACACATTTTCCATTGTTTACACAAACAATTTATACAACATAGTCAATATGATTCGCGCAACGACATTTGTTTAACACATAATTTCGTTACTGCATTACACAGTTTTAAAATCATCAATTCATAATACATCATTAAATACAGTTTGGTCAACGGTCACAGCAAGTTTCAAAAATAATACCCACTCATGGATAATGCAAGTAAATATCATACACGTGCGAAAGATCTACCAACCGGAATCATTCCACACTCGGGGTTAAGTCAATCTAGTATCGGGACCACTCAAAACATCAACTTCCACAATCACACAGAACTCATAATCAAGGATAATCATAATTCTCATAACCATAATAACAGTAATGATGGGGGTGATACACGTACAACCAAAAATCCCCCAAAAGTTACAATCTCCGGTTCCAAGACCGATACATCCCATCATGATGATTCTAAGTTTCTAATACAGGAATCCTAACATATCCTAATAGCTACGGTGTTTACAAAAACAAAATACACCCGGCAACACGACCTCACTAACTGGCACTAGCAGTTTAGTGACTATACAAATGGTCATAATCTAATCCAAAAATCAAAATAAACTACCAATAGGACTACTGAGGTCCTGGTGGTCTCCTCTCTAAATCAGCAAGTCGTCTATCCATCCCCAAAATGCACTGCATCAATGTGCTCTCCCGGCTGCTCATCTCGAAAACCGTAGTCTGCAGCTGCTGAATCTGTGAATCTCTCTGCTGCACTGCTGCCTGCAAAGCCTGCACTTGCTGAGTCAACCCGGTAATCACCTCATCTCTCTAGGTTTCAGTCTACTGACCCTGCTCCTCCATCTGTGTACTAATCTGCTCTAGCCTTCCCACTGGCCCCCTTGAACCATCTGGGACGCCAAGTCATGCACCTGTCCCTCTATCGCATAAAACCATAGGCCCATCTCCCCAATCGTAATACGTGCGTCCACCTCAAGCATATCGCTTATCTTAGATCCACCATCTTCACAGTTATCCATGTCCCATACTCCATGTTACCCCAGACGGGTGCTAAAGTCCCATCATAGACGGAGCACTTGAAGTCCTGGGTGCTTGAGAGGGCAAGAGATTGGTCCACACATAAGCAGCATAGATAGACCTCTCCTAGTGGATGGACCTCCTAACTCGTAGACGCTCGGTGGGCGCACCGCTGGCATCGAAGGTGGTGTGACGGGAGCCATCAGCCACTCCTCGTTCACTTCCCAGACCTCATCCTCATCGAATCACTCGGAGTCATCATCCTCAAAATCATCATTGCCAAACAGCATGGCTATATCCTCATCCATGTCAACCACTGAAGCGATCACCTGCTCCCCTGCCTCGACTTTCGGCTTAGTAATCTCGTCAACCAACGGGCTAACCATCGGCTCGTCCGCTACGGCTCCAAGCTCTCCAAGTAATGGCACATTTGCCTCAATTCACCCGTTGTTGTTGTTCGGGTTACCAGCATATCCTGGCAGCGGTCCGGGCGCGAAGAAATCATAAGCTGGATGCGGCTCTGGCTCATCCATGTGAAAGTCAAACACGCGGTCCGATGACAAAGGTTCGCCCATGATACTACAGAAAGAAAAGAAATACTTATATTAGTAACCATCATACATATTTTTAATCATATGTAAAATTATACTCATCACATATTAGGATGGTTTCATGATATTGCATTAAATGCATAAAGAAATTAAATTTTTCGCGAGATGCGAATACCGAGTTATATATATAACCATACATCATAAAACAGATGCCATATATATGTACTTATATAATCATTACTTATACCAAGTGTATCCCACTTGTCACGCACATAGTATGTAAAACGACTTAGTTCACTACAACTCATGCTCTGGAACTACTCTGTAACACCCCCAAAATACGATATACAAGGGAATACAACATTTGGGGTACTACTTCATAATACATACACATGAGTCCCAGTAAACGTTCAGAGATACGTTTATAAAACAAAATTTATTTCATTTATTAGAAAGATCATAGTTACATAGGTCCCAACACCAACGTAGAATCTTAATTCTGAAAGTCACCACCCGACTTGGTTTCTAAAAACATTGTTTTAATTATTGACACTACTTCACCGAGACATCGTCCTTGATATCCGCGTTCAGTCCCATCCAAGCCGTCAACAACACCTAACCTGAGATACATGCTTAAAAACGTCAACAAAACGTTAAGTGAATTCATAGAGTTTACAATTAACAATTAGAACACACATTTGGTTCAACAAAACACAATAACATTGATAAACTTAGAGAGAATTTGTAATAGCTTCAAGGTTGTGTAACCCCATGGTATGTGCTTAATTACACATACCTTTTACCTTTAAAAACGAGCTAAAATAACCAAAAACGGACTCAAAATGCTAAATATATGCTTGTTTTGCTAATTGTGTTGTGCAGGAACGATATCTCACAAAAGGACAAAAAACCATCAAAAAATACAAAACAGGACACGGATGGCGAAAAGTGTGTGAAATCGAAGCCAAATCAAAATCAAGTCTACTCCGAGAAGAAAAAGCAAAGAAAAATATAACTTGAGGGGTCAAAAATGCCAAACCCCTAAGTTATATTATTATATAAACCACAGGGACTGATTACGCCAATTTGGGAAACTTCATTTATAAAAGAAAGAAAAGGGGAAATAGAGAATGAAAAGAAGTGTGATGTGGAGGGGCCTTTCTTGTACACAAACCAAACATACCCTTAATCATCTTCAACCTCTCTCTGTCACAACCCAACTTGTATAAACCCTTTCCCCAGCTTTCCCGCCAATACCAAAACCAGCCAGCACCCTGTTTTTTTTTGCTCCCATACTTCTCTGCAAAAATCACTCAACACCCTACTACTACCCCCCCAGCTTTATAAAGTCCATGTTGGCAATCCCTCTCCATTCCCAAAGCATTTCGATGGCTGAGATTGTCTTCTAAGAAGCTCAAAAGAAATCAAAGGCTGGGATTTGCTTTAAGATTCACCTCACACAACTAGCACACTTGGTTTTATCTCTACAAAGAAGCACAAGCTGCAAGTCCAAGACTTTGGCTATAAATAGAGCTTTTTGTAAGCCTTTGAGGCATCTAGTTTTTAGTTTTTAGTAATCAGTAGTTTTTAAATAATTTTAGTTTTTAAGTCATTTACAGCTTTTACTTTCAGCTTTGTAACATTTTCAAGTTTTAATGCAAGTTTGAGTTTTCAAGTCAATTTACCATTTCAAGTGTTAAGTTTCTTCATTGTGTTGTTTTGTGTTTAAAAAGCTCTCAACACAGCTTGTTTATAAGCTGCTCTAATTAAGTAAGTTTAAAAAGTTAAGTAGTTAAGAGAAAATTACAAAAATCACTCTCACATATACCACAGCTTATGTTATGGATGATAAGCCAGTTCTGGATGGGCTTATGGACTCTCACTAGCTTGTTTTATACAAGCTAGAGCTTGTAGATTCATTGTTTGACCCTGTTTTGAGCAAGGGTGTAGTAAGTCTCTCTTTTTCTTACTTTACTTATCTATTGCAGAACTGCTAGTTCATTTTTTTTGCTACTTTTAAGCCTAGCAGTATTAACTTAAGCCTAGCAGTATTAACTTAAGCCTAGCAGTATTAACTTAAAGTTAGTACTGGTAGTTAATACTGTTAGTACTGTTGTAGTACTGTTGTGTTTATCTTGTTTAATTTAGCTTAATTTCTTTTTGTATTTGCTTATTTAGAGTAAGTTTAGCTTATTTAATTTGTCTTAAGTTTATTTGAGCTTACTTGTGTTTTAGTGTAAAAGTTTTAAGTGTTTTTCCCAATTCTAGCTTTTATTCTTGTTCTAGCTTATGTTCTTTGTTTATTTTTATATACATTTGCTTATCAGTGTTAGTTCCAAATCATAATCTCATCCTTGTCATATTCAAACATCAATCATCATTCGTGACTCGATATTCCATCTCTAGCCTCGTTGCAGTACTAACTTGGAGTTAGTACTGGTAGCTTTAAGTTAAGTCTACCACCAAAATCAATTACCAATTAATAAAAAACAATACTGGTTGAACAATTATCGGGTCACCTGTCGGTCCAACTAAGCTCATAATCAAGGGGTAAAAGATATGGTTTTATTTGTGATCATATTGGTCCGGACATATAGAACAAAACATGGAGAGCTATCCCGACATCTAGATTACTGGTTAAGTATCTCACATACCTAGTTGAATTACAGGATCGACATAGAACACGCACCATACACACAGTCTAAGCCACTATAAACATAATTAAAAAAATCAAACGATAAATTAAACAAGCCAGAATTAAATCAAACCAAACATAATAATCTTCATAAACATGGCTAATACCCGAGGGTATTAGCCCACAATTGTCATAATCATTTCTTCCTCTGGTGAGGTTTTGATATCTTGTGTTTCATTAAGAACATTTTCATCATGGCCAGAGTTCTTTTCAGTTTCGTTTCTTTTACGAGGATTTTTGTCCTTTGAACCAATTGGTCTTCCATGTTTCAAATGCTTTTGAGACTCTTGACCGATGTTGTCACTAGCTTGCTTGTTTGGTATTTCAACTCGAGCTTGGGCATTAGCAGCTGGTATATGTGTTTTAGTTACTCTTTTTGTATCTGTAAATGCATCAGGCAACTAATTTGCAATCTCTTGCAAATGCATAATCTTTTGAACCTCAGTCTCACATTGCTTTGTTTGAGGATCCAAATATAACAATGAAGGTTCACACCAAGTGACATCCTTTTCTTGATTTTTCTTTACTCCCCCTAATTCCGGGAAAAGTGCTTCATCAAAGTGGCAATCAGCAAAACGTGTTGTATATAGGTCACCTGTTAAAGGTTCAATATATCTTATGATGGAAGATGTTTCATATCCAACATAAATTCCCAATCTCCTTTGAGGACCCATTTTTGTGCGTTGTGGTGGTGCAATGGGTACATACACTACACAACCAAAAATTCTAAGATGGGAAATATTTGGTTCTTGGCCAGAAGCAAGTTGTATAGGAGAGTATTTATGATTTGCACTTGGTCTCATGCGAATTAATGATGCAACATGTAAAATTGCATGTCCCCACATAGATACAGGGAGTTTAGTTCTCATTATCAATGGTCTAGCTATTAGTTGGAGGCGTTTGATTAATGATTCTGCTAAACCATTTTGTGTGTGAACATGAGCAACTAGGTGTTCAACAACAATTCCAATAGACATGCAATAATCATTAAAAGCATGTGATGTGAATTCTCCTGCATTATCAAGTTTCACTCTTTTAACTGTATAATCAGGAAAATATGCCCTTAATTTAATAATTTGAGCAACAAATTTTGCAAAGGCCACATTACTACGCCGTATACATTAGTTGGATACGCCGTATTGGTGCCCTGATACAGAACACCTACAGAATTTGTCAAATTCTGCAGAAACTCAAAATACCAAAAAACCAACCTTCTGTAACAGACCTCAATTAACCTTAAAAACTTGTACTTTTGACAATTATATTTCGACTATGAAGTTCGCCAACATAAACCATTCCATTAACAAGTTAATAGGTCACATTACACTAAATCCAAACATCATTTAACACATTACTAATAATCGTTCATAACCATTTTATCATTTACACTTGACCCATTATCATATCAAATCAAAACTTTGAACTAGTACGATTCGACTTCAAAAGGAACACAAAAGACCCAAAAGTAACATAATTATACCAAAATAGGAGATTTACACTTGGGGGCTCAAACATTTGTGATTCCTTGATCCAAAAGAGGGGTCCTTCACTTACCAAGCTAAACGATCAATCAACTAAGTCATAACTATTCCTTCTCCTTACCTTTTTCTACACCGCCCACACTTACAAAACATTAATAAACTAAACCGTAAGCAAAACGCTTAGTAAGTACTTGACATAAACTACTTTCAAGCAAATCATAGCTAGTGATATCACTAGCCATAACACATTAAGGAGTATATCATAAATTCCAAACAAAACATTCAGCAAGCATAATAAATATGCTAACATTAACATTACTAGCATTGGATCCAATGCGAATTAAACCTTCATAACACCTATGACAAAACACAACAAACATCATAATTATCATTATGATGTCATTTATATGTTAGTCAAAGTACTTACCACATGAGTCTCTAATACTACTTGAACACCAAGACTTGCTTTTTCTTCTTGGCTTCCTACTTTAAATTTTACCACTGAAAATTAAACATCTAATTAATGTTTAAGTTATCCATAAATTATTAACTCTCAATCACTTTACCCATTTAATAACATGAACCCTAATTTTAAAATTGAGAAATTACTTACTTGAATGTGGGGATTGGTATGTGCTTAATTACACATACCATTTTCTTTTAAAAACGGACTTAAATGACTAAAAACATACCAAAAATACATTGTATTTGTATGTTTGCATTTATGTTGTGCAGGAAACGGATATTCAAGAAAAGAAACAAAAAAAGAAAGCCCAAACCAAGCACGGAATGGAAAGGACAAAGTCGAAGGTAATCCAAGTGAAGAAAATACAACTTAAGGGACTAAAACTGCCAAACCCCTAAAGTTATACAACAAAAGGGCGAAAATTACAACAAAGTTATAAGAAAGGAGGGGCCAAACCTGCCAACCTACCCAAACTTCTTTCTTCCCGCCCAAAATAAAACCCAGGTGCAGAGTAGGGATGTCGTCCCATACTTCTACCCTGCAAAACCACTCAACACCCTAGCAAAATCATTTCAACTACTCCTCTAAACACCCCCTAGCTGTATAATGCCAAGTTGGCAATCCCTCACCATTCCAAGTATTATCGATATTTGGGGGCTTGTGAATGACACAAAAGAGCACACTTTGTTTTGTCTCTACAAAGAAACACAGAAGTTTGAAGTCCAAGAGGAGAAGACTTCGGCTATAAATAGATTTTTTTGTAAACTTTAACGGGGGGGAAGGGATGTTTGAACTAGTAGTTTTTAATTTTGGAATCATAACCTTAGCTTATTTTTCAGTTATTCACAGTTTTTACTTTCAGCTTTGTAACACTTTCAAGTTTTGATGCAACTTTAAGTTTTTAAGTCAATTACAATTCTAAGTGTTAAGTTTCTTGAATGTGTTGATTTGTGTTTAAAAAGCTCTCAACACAACTTGTTTATAAGCTGCTTTAATTAAGTAAGTTTAAAAAGTTAAGTAGTTAAGAGAAAATCATAAAAATCACTCTCAAATATACCACAGCTTATTTTATGGATGATAAGCCAGTTCTGGATGGGCTTATGGACTCTCACTAGCTTGTTTTATGCAAGCTAGAGCTGTAATTTAGTGGTTTGACCTAGTTTTTTGAGCAAGGGTGTTGTAAGTCTCTCTTTTTTTCTTATTGTTTCTTATTTACTGTAGAACTGCTTATTAGTGCTTTATTGTTACTTATGTTTACTTATTTGTGTTGTATCAGTATGTTTAGTGCTTATTATGCTTAGTTGTTAGTTTAAAAATAGTTTGTATCACTTTCTTAGCAAGAACTGTTAGTTCATTTGATAAAACTGTTAGTTTTGAGTTAACACTGCTAGGCCATTTCAGCTTATTTAAGTGCTTATTCTTGAATAAAAGTCGCTTATAAGTGTTTTAATTTGTTGTTTGATAATCTGTTTTTATTTAGCTTGAAAGAAAAATGATTTTTAAGGGGAATTTTCAACTAGCAGTACTAACCCGTAGTTAGTACTGCTAGTTCACTTTTGGAGCAGTACTAACTTAAAGCTAGCAGTACTAACTCCAAGTTAGTACTGGTAGTTAAACTGTTAGTACTGGTGGTTCATTTTAGCACCATCAGCTTATTGTTTCTGCTTATTTAAGATTTGCTTAGCTTTTTAGAGTGAATTAAGTCATTTTGGCCTACTGTCTTTAGTAGAACTTACTTTAGCTTATTTTCCTTTTCTAAGTATTTTCAATAGTGCATCAGTTTGTAGCTTTTTAGCTTGTTTGCCATTCTAGTTTATTTTAGTTGCTTATTCTTAGGCCTGAGTGTTTATTAGGAATAGTTAAATATCTGTTTTAGCTTATTTACTTATTTCTTGTTTCATTGAACTAACAGTATTAACTTAAAGCTAGCAGTACTAACTCTAAGTTAGTACTGCCAAGTTAATACTGTTAGTTAATACTGTTAGTTAATACTGTTAGTTAATACTGTTAGTTAATTCTGTTAGTTAATACTGTTAGTTAGTGCTGTTGAGTTTATCTTGCTTAATTTAGCTTAAATGCTTTTAAAGTTGCTTATTTAGAGTTAGTTTAGCTTATTTGATTTGTCTTAAGATTATTTGAGCTTATTTGTGTTTTAGCTTTTAAAGTTTTTGTGTTTTCTCATTTCTAGCTTTTATGCTTGTTTTAGCTTATTTTCCTTGCTTATCTTTGTGTGCTTTTGCTAATTAAGTGCCCAATCATAATCACATCCTTGTCATATTCAAACATCAATCATCAATCATCTTTCGATTTTCCATCTCCAGCCTCGTTGGGACATAACGATTCGGGAACACTCTATACTGCTTCCGGTTTTCATTGGTCTCGCGGATTCTGATCCTTGTGTTTACATTTATCTATATATTTATATCATATATAGATAAGTTTTAAGGAGTAGGATTTCGCGAGTCAAATTTTGGCGCCGCTGCCGGGGAGGCTGTGAAACGAATTTCGTGACATTTGACAATTTGTGTTTGAATCTGTGAATATTTTCTTTTATTAAAAAAAAAGTAAATTATAAAAAATCTTTTTTTAATCTCTTTTACTAGTATAGATTTATCAATATAAAACAAAAGAAAAAAAAATAAAAACATTGTCCATAAAAGAATAAAATTTACAAATTGGTAAAAATACCAAAAATAAAAATAATTCTCAATTGAGATATTATCATGAATAACTTCGTGAACTTGTTGGTTCCCAACTCGAATCTAAAGATTTTAAAACTTACCAATTGTGCCCTTTACGACGACGGCTCACTTGAAAAGTAAACAAGCTAAAATTGGTATAAGGAGGGTTTGTACCTAGGATTACGACCCGAAAGGAGAAATAAGCTCAGCGCTATTCCTACACCTCCGGCTCACCTGTACGTATTATCTTTTGAAATAGCTACCGTGAAGTAAGTAGACTATTTGGGTTCAAGTTGTCTAGTTTTAGGTTCCTGTCCGTTTAAAATAGATTGTGAATAAACTGAAAAACCAAAAATACTCTTCTTGTTCTCTATTTTAGTGCATGCGCACTCGTTCTCAAGCTCGTCGTCTACGACAACAACAACGACAAAAACAACAAGTTCCTCCGAATCTTGTTGAACCTCCCAAAGATACGATGGCTGATAATCGAACTATGGCAGAATTGCTCCAGGCTCCCACCGAGGGATACGAGGACGCAATTGTTGGTTCAGAAATCGCAGCAGACGAAATTTTGATATCAAGCAGGGTTGCTACCACTTAGTCCAGAACAAGCAGTTCTTCGGAATGACAAAGAGGACCCCCATTCCACATCTGTTTACTTCAATAAAATCACCTCTACTTTGAGATATCCTAATGTCCCGACCACATCAATTAAGTTGATGCTTTTTCCTTTCTCTCTCGAGGGGGCAGCCCGGATATGGCTTGAGAAAGAACCCCCTCGATCAATTCAGACATGGGATGACCTCGTTGCTAAATTCATAAATCAGTTTTTCCCACCTTCTAAAACGACAAATCTTCGGAACGAAATTACCAATTTCAAACAAAGATTTGATGAGTCGTTTAGAGGCTTGGGATCGATTCAAAGATCTTCTCCGAGCATGTCCACATCATGGATTCTCGGAGCTTCACCAACTTGATACATTTTACAATGCCTTAAATGTTAATGATCAAGACTCTTTGAACTCCGCCGCAGGTGGTAACTTTTTGGACAAAAGGCCCGCTGATTGCTCAAGCATCATCGAGAGCAAGTCCAAAGTTCGTCACTCCCGAAGCAAAGCCATTGTTGCTAAAGTGAGTACGAGCGCTTCCACCTCCGGAGTATCTCCCGATGTTGCTGAATTGAAAGATATGGTTAGAGCTCTACTTCTCGACAAGCAGACATCTCCAGTTCCAGCTCCCGCTCCCGTAAAAGCGGTTGAGCAAAGTTGTGTTACCTGCGGTGGTGCCCACTCATATCGTAATTGTCCGGCTACCGATAGCAACAATTACCGAGATAACATCCAAGAATACGTCTCGCAAGCAGCCGCAGCCAATTTCAACCAAGGAAATTCCGGTTACCGTCCGCCACCGATGGCAAACCAAATCAGACCACCCGGTTTTCCTCCCATGCAACACAACAGCCAAGCCAACAATCAGAATCGTTGGAACCAAAACCAAAACCGTGGGAATGGCTACAACCAGGGTCAAATCCAACGACCCCAGGTTCAACAACAAGCCCCAATGTATCAACCCCCGGTTAATCAACACCCAGCTTACCAAGCTCCAGCTCATCAAGCTTCGGGTGTGTCAAAAACTGATTTTGAAAGCTATGTCAAAGCTAATGATGCGGTTATGCAAAATATGCAAAACCAAATGACCAACATAACCGACTTGCTCACCAAAATCGTAAATTCTAACCAAGCTTCTACTTCAAGTTCGGGTTCTCTTCCTAGCAACACCATTGCTAACCCGAAGGGTGAATTGAAAGCAATCACCACCAGAAGCGGTGTTTCATATGATGGACCTCAAATTCCACCTCCGCGGTGGAAGTATGAAACCGAGTAAATGGCAACGGTACTTCCTAACGGAAGTACCAAGACGCATCCTCTATGAGTCAAGTTGATGAACCAGTTGTCATGCCTAGAACCAAAACGACTTTACCATATCCATCTAGGGTAAACAAGGAGAAAATCTGCGAAAAGGACGACCTTTTAGCTTTGAAATTCATGGAAATTTTTCGGAATCTCCACTTCGAGCTGAGCTTCGCGGATGCTCTCCTGCACATGCCTAAGTTTGCACCGATGTTCAGAAAGCTTTTGAACAACAAAGACAAGATCTTGGAATTAACCAAAACACCGGTTAATGAAAATTGCTCGGCAGTCATCCTAAAGACATTTCCCGAAAAATTAGGAGACCCTGGTAGATTTCTGATACCGTGTGATTTCCCAGAGTTGGATGAATGCTTGGCCCTGGCCGATCTCGGTGCAAGCATCAATCTAATGCCACTCTCCGTCTTTGAAAAGCTTAATCTCCAAAGACTGACCAAAACTAGGATGATACTCGAGTTAGCCGACCGATCGACCTCCACTCCCACCGGCATAGCCGAAGATGTTTTTGTGAAGGTTGGAACCTTCTACTTTCCAGCCGATTTTGTGGTAGTTGACTATGATGCCGACCCTAGAGTCCCGTTGATTTTAGGAAGACCATTTTTAAGAACGGCAAGAGCCTTGATTGATGTACACGGTGAAGAGATGACCTTAAGACATGATGACCAATCCGTGACTTTCAAAGTAGGTGATACGAAAAATTTCTCCTACAATGCCATGGAATCAGTTAACAAGGTCGACTTTATTGATATAGCTTGTGAGGAATATTCTCAAGAGATTTTAGGAT
>BQNB010187026.1:0-12075 GCA_026074375.1 Tanacetum coccineum
GGAAAATAAGTTAAAATTTCACGGGATTTTACAAATCAAAGAAAAAACCGTATAAATCACCTAATGGAAGTGGTATAATTCACCCAAAAGAAATGGTATACTTCTCCCAAGCAAAGTGGTATACTTCTCCCAAGCAAAGTGGTATACTTCTCCCAAGCAAATGGTATAATTCTCCCAAGAAAATGGTATACTTCTCCCAAGAAAATGGTATACTTCTCCCAATAAAATGGTATAATTCTCCCTAGCAAATGGTATACTTTTACCAATGAAAAACTGGTATAATTTGCCTAATGGAAAACTGGTATAATTCGCCTAATGGAAAACTGGTATAATTCGCCTATTGGAAAAATGGTATAATTCGCCTAGAGTAAAAGTGGTATAACTGCCTAATGGAAAACTGGTATAATTCGCATAATGGAAAACTGGTATAATTCGCCTAGAGTAAAAACCGTATAATTCACCTAATATTAAAAAATCCGAAAACCCACTTTTTCAAATCACTTAAAGACACACTTTTTGACGTTTTTACTTGATTTTTCTTGTACAAAGTACTATCCTAAGCCTAGTAGAACCTTAAAAACATAAACCTTATGGTTTTTAAAACAAAATATTTGAAATCAATATTTGAGTACAAAACCCTTTTCGAACCAAAAAGACTCAAAAAGAACAAGTTTTTGATGTTTTTTCTAGGTTTTTCTTGTACAACTAGCTTATGCTAAGATAAAATAAAAAGAAAGATGAAAGCTTTATGGTTTTTGGATACCTAAAATATGAAAATCTTTGGATGATGCTCGTTACCACACACGAATTAATGGAAAAAAACGCACACAAAGACCAACTAGATCACCCTATGGCTCTTGATACCAATTATGGAATATGTGTTTTATCTAACCACTTAACCAATCAATGAATAAAGTATAGAGAGAAAGAGGTAGAAGGAAGGTCTCTAGTGAGAGAAAGGAAGAGAGAATATTATATTAATGAGTGAGTGAGAAATGAAACCAACCAACACCCTCTTCAAGCTATGGAGAGGGAATTTATACATCAAAGTGGCCGGTTGGGCCTTAGCTTCCATGGAATTTTCATGGGCTTTAGTCTAACTAGCTTACTAATGTTCCAAAAACTATCTAAGACCTACAAGCTACGTATTTTAAAAGTGATCGAGTCTTTTCTCGATTCCTAACACACACAACATAATCTTTTTCATGAAGCATTCTTTATTGAATTGCAATTATTGAACATAGAGATCATAACATAGAGGAGACAAAAATTAAAAAAACAAGAGAGATCTTAACTATAGTTACATTATTATTTGATTCCTATTACACTTAGTCTAGTAGTTGTGAGCAAGAACATTGAGGTGATCTAGAATGTGATTGAGGATGAACCTCATTTCATCACGAAGGTTGTCGACAATGACTTGAGTGCATTGACAGTGATCACAAAACATTTCATGAGTGAGCCATAGGAAAGGGTTTTTAGACCCTAGAGACGGAAGTTATGGTGGTAAAGTTGGAAGATGTGGTGGCAATGGTGGGAGAGGTGGTTCCATGGCCGGAAGAGGTGGAGGTTGATTTGCCAAATGTTTGATGGAATCGAAGAAGGGTCTAGGTGGTAGAGGGTTTGTGGTTCTAGGAGGTAAATCTTTGAGAGAGTCAAAGAATGTGTGTGGAGAAGTAGGAGAGGTTGAGAAGATGAGCTCAACGGGGTCCAAGTTTATGGTTAGAGGTGAGGAGTGTTTGGAAGGTTATGTTGGTGCTGGTGGAGGTGAGGTCAGCGGAGGGGGAGATGACTTTGGGGTGAGCAAAAGTTTTCTTGGCGAGATTCCCGGAGTTGCGATTGGGGAGAGTGGTGGAGCGACATTTAGAGTTGATGGAGGAGCCCTTTGGTAGTCGGTTGGAGGTGATAGTGTTTGGTATAGAGGAGATGCCGGTCGAGGGTTGTTAAAGCAACAAGGTCGGACGCTCATCCTAGTGGTATGTTTAAGGTTAGGTGCAGATTTTTTCTCTTTGTTAGACTTAGGCATTGTAACATTAATAGAATTTCTTGAAAGGGATGGGTGAAGAGGTGTTTGGGACTAGACATCTACTTATAGTGTAATATTTTGAAATATTAAATGCATTACTTCTTATTTTGGTAAAAATATAATCATTAGATATCCCTAATGTCAAATCCTAAGGTCTATGATTTGGTATATGGTGAAATTTATAGGAAAAAGTTATGTTTGAAGTTTAAAATTTGTGTTTAAAACTGATGCACAGTGTTTCCGGTTCTTCCGGTTCCATTTGCATAATGGAACCGGCTTTGTTTTTAAATGGAATCGGCGGCACCAGATGTTGCAAAAAACAATTTCTAGTGTGTGCCTATATTGAAACAATGTGGAGGTGCGGTTATCTCGACTTAAAAGAAATAAAATATACATGTGAGATAACCCAAAGTCTCCTTGGTTTAATGTTGCTACGATTGAATATGTTTGAAAATGTATGTTGATTATACATTCCGTTTCTCATTCAAGAGACTTATGATGCATGAAAAAGTTTTTACTTTGCAAAAAAATTATTTTGTAAATCTCCTTGTTTGTGAGAATGTTTTTAGCAGAAAATGCTTTCGAGATTTTTATGAGATAAGATTTTTGTGATGCAAGTACATATAGTAGATATATATGTAGAGTACTTATATGAGGGATCTTGAAAGGTTCTCGAAAGTTATGAGTGAAAGAAATAGAGCCTAAGACTCAGGAGAGAGAAATAGAAGGGATACGTACCTTTGTATAATTTAGGCGTTTGGTTCTATGAGGCTGAGACCTAGTCTAAGAAGATTGAAGGGTTCTATTTTGAGGGATTTGGTTAGTATATCGGCTATGTTGTCTTCGAATGAGACCTTCTCAATTGAGATGTTTCCCTTTTGGACATTGTCACGAAGGAAGTGATGTCAGATTTCTATAAGTTTGGTACGAGAACGGAGAATGGGGTTTTTACTAAGGTCGATGGCACCTTTGTTGTCACAAAGGATGGGTATGTCATCTAATTTTATGTCATAGTCTACTAGAGCTTGTTTCATCCATAAAGCTTGTTGGCAAGCTTTTCCAGCGGAGACTTATTCGGCTTCGGTGGTGGAAATAGCTAGGGTGGTTTGTTTCTTGGAGAACCATAATGTGAGGCAACATCTCATGAATGTACACACACTGCTTGTGCTTTTGTGATCGACATAGTCTCCCGCATGATCGAAGTTGGCGTAACAATAGTTTATGCACCCATTCCTTTGGGATACCATAAACCTAAATGAGTTGTTCCCTTAATATATCTAAAAATCCTTTTTACTACTCCTAGATGAGAGGTTTTGGGAACTTCTTGAAAACGAGCGCACAGACAAACACTAAACATGATGGTTCTTGGACCGACTAGCACCTTAGGTAGATAGAGAAGACTATCCAATACATGCTATGAAATTTTGTAGCGTCTACAGATTCCAGTCTTCAGTTCTATGAGATGGTTTCGGAAATTGGATGACATAGGAGTTTTGAGTAATTTAGAGTCTTTTAGGACCGCTAAATTTCTTGGTGGCATTTACTTTGATGTATTTGATGGTTGAAAATTTTTCCATCTTCTAGTTGTTTTGATTGTAAACTAAGGAAGAAATTCAATTCACCCATCATGATCATCTTGAATCTTTCGTGCATGATTTTTGAAAAATCATCACAAAGGTCTTGACAAGTTAATCCGAAGATGATGTCGTCCACGTAAATTTAGACAATGATGATATGTGAATCCTTTTTTTGTAATATAGAGATTGTTAGCTCCTGATAGATCGATATTTAAGTTAACCTAGGAAGAGTTTTTTAGATAAATATTGATGTGCACAACGGAATAATAATGAAAGCAATTTTATCAAACAAGGTTTTCTTCATTGAATGTTTCCCTATTACCCCAACTATAATTTGGGGCTACACCAACTAATTATGGTGTACTAACTAACTAACTAACTAACTCCGGTGTACACACACACCTTTATATTCGGACTTCATCAGTCTGATGTTTCTTTGACTTGATAAAACTACACGCTTTGATTCTTTATATAGGGAAGAGATATGGCTTACAATGGAAGTAAATCTATAGATAAGGCATCTATTTAAATCAATTAAATACTTTCATAGTCTTTTATCTTGTTAATCTTGACAACTCTTCATTAATTCTTCAAAATCTTCTAATCTTTGAGATTTACATAGTTGCCAGTGTTTGTCCTTTTGTTTCATTTTTTTATTTATTATTCGTCTCATCAAATCAAGAATACCTCAACATCTTTCCCTATTCTGATGATGACAAAAGCAAACAAAGCTGGTTGTAACGAGACGTCATCATAAAGCCAAAGTCTTTCCCTAAGTTAAGATGTAATCATCTCCATTAATGAAACATAAATCTTCCTTCTGTAGATAGCTTCCCCTTAATTATGATCTGCCACCACACATAATAAGCTGCAAATCATATCTCTGTAATCTTCTTCCTTTTTTGTAATCATCCAATAGGGGTCTTCTATAGATATGCAACTTGGATCATAACAGCTACATAAATAAATTATACCAGAACCTAACTAACCCAGCCATTCCAAATACTCCAAAATACCCTCATGAAGCTCATAATTACGAATAAAATGACTTTGAGTAGTAATAAAATAATAAATTGCAGTAGTAAAAATAGTTCTGTCCGAGATCCAAATCCATCCAAAAACCAAAAAGATATATACCTTGTAGATCCTAGATATCAAGAGCAACCCGCTCTGATACCAATTGATAAGAATCGTTTAGCCCATCTAGGATTAGTTTTACGAATAACATTAACACGCAGCGGAATAATAAGAACAATAATGCTATTCAACAAGGTTTTACTACTAAACATTCAAGCCTCCATTAATTTGATCAGAATAAATGGTTACAAACTGTAACAAGGATCCACAATCCTTGAGGCTACACTAACTATCTAATAAACTAACTACTAACTATTAGACTCTCATTGGGAGAGATCTAACTATGATGGATTATTAAACTACATACCTTAGACCTCCTTTTATAGTATAAGGAGTCAAGGTTTACATGGAAACTAATAATGATAATAATGATAAAATTAATTATCTTTGACCAATTAGTTATTCAATCATTATCTTTGACCAAATCTTCAATTCTTATCTTTTGTAGTATTCTTTGACTACAACTTTGGTCCTTTATGTTTCCATCTTGTTTCATTCGTGTTTTATCTTATCAACTCAAAATATAATTCCCAACAGCTACCAAGCTCATGGTTTCCATATGGTCAAGAAGAAAGGTTTTGAGTCTATTATGCCAAGCTTTGGGTGCTTGTTTAAGACCATAGAGAGCCTTTTAAGTTTAAAGACATGGTTGGGTTTTTCAAAATTGACAAAGCTGGGAGGTTGAGCTACATAGACTTCTTCATTTATAAAACCGTTTATGAAAGCACTTTTGACATCCATTTCAAAAAGCTTGAAGTCATGTGCACAAGCATAAGCAATGAGAATTCTTATATATTCTAATCTTGCTATAGGAGCATAGGTTTCATCGAAGTCTATTTCTTCTTATTGGTTGTATCCTTGTGCAACAAGTCTAGCTTTGTTTCTAGATACGACACCATTTTCATCTAATTTATTTTTAAAGACCCATTTAGTACTGATTATGGTTTGGTTATTAGGTGGAGGAATAAGACTCCAAACATCGTTTGTTTTGAATTGGTTTAATTCTTCTTGCATAGCCACAGTCTAACTTTCGTCTTGTATGGCTTCTTTGACATTTTTGGGTTCTATAGAGGACACGAAACAAAACAAGTTACTTTGACTTTGGACTTGAGATCTTAAGTTTCTTTCGTTAAGCTTACCTATGATCGAATTTATGTGATTGTCTTTGGATTCTTTGATGTTAACAATTTCTTTGTTTAATGGTTCATTTTCCTTGATTTCTATGTCTTCTATTTGGTTTTCTATGATTTGACTTTCAATAATATCATAATCTATAAGAGGTGATGACTTTGGTGGTGGACTTTCGTCGAATCTCGCATTTAAAGATTCTTCAATCCTCATGGTTTCTTTATTTAGAATTATATAAGCCTTACTATTAGGAGAGTAGCCAAGAAATACGCCTTCGGTAGATTAATGGTCAAATTTGGTGAGATAGTCCTTAGTATTAAGAATGAAACAACTACTATCGAAAACCTTAAAATATTCTAAGGAGGGCTTTTTACCTTTGAAAAGCTCGTAAGGAGTTTTTCCGAGGAAAAGTCTAATTAAGATCCTATTTAAGATATAGGTGGAGGTGTCAACGGCATTACACCAAAACTTTTGAGGGATTGATTGTTCATTAAGCATGGTTCTACTCATTTCTTGTAAGGTATAGTTTTTACGTTCAACTACCCCATTTGATTGTGGAGTACGAGGAGCCGAAAAGTTGTGAGTGATACCATTAGAATCACAAAATGCTCCAAATTATACTTCATAATCAAATTCCAGACCATGATCCGTCCGAATTGAAATAATGGGACAACCCTTTTGTACTTGAATATTTTTTACTCAAAATTTCAAAGTGATCAAAAGCTTCATTTTTGTGTTTTAAAAACCTTGTCCAAGTATATCTTGAGTAGTCATCGACAATTACTAAAGTGTAAAAGTTTCCTTTGAAACTTTGGATGGCTGATGGACCAAACAAGTCCATATGTAGAAGTTTTAGACACTTATTTGTTGAAACCATGTTTTTAGCCTTATGGCTTGCGTGTACTTGTTTTCTAATGTTGCAAGCGTCACAAAAATGACTTTCAAATTTTAGTTTAGGCAAGTTGCTAACAAGATCTTTAGATGATAGTGATTGAATGAATCGCATATTGGCGTGACCTAATATTCGATGCCATAAGGTCGAAGTATCATATATCAAAGTTAGACAAATACTATCTTTGGGTGAGTTTCCCATTTTCATTATATAAAGACCACTTTTCCTAATCCCTCTTCCTATGGTAATGTCATCTTTAAGTATTTCACTACCGGTGTCACTAAAAAGTACCTTGCACTTTTTATCACTTATTTGTCCTATACTAAGTAAATTAAAGCTAATATTTTCTACATGGCTAACATCATTAATAGTAAGAGAGTTGTGAGTGATTGTACCTTTTTCTATGATCTTGCTTTTAGTGTTACTACCAAACACTACATTACCTCCGTCTATAGCCACATAGGTTGAAAATAGATCTTTGATCCCCAACATATGTCTTGAGCATCCACTATCTTTGATCTACTTGTCTGGTTCTAACTTCACTTATAGACATACCTAAAATCACAAAGTAACTCAAGCATTTGGTCCCCAATATCTCATGGGTTCGTTAGCGTTATACATGTCGTTTGGTTGGTTCATGTATGGGTATGGAGGACATGATCACATGGACCAAAGTTAGGGGGTTGGAACTGATAGCCTTGTTGTGTTGAATAATCCTAACCAACTTGATGGTAGTCGCTTTTCGGATATAGTGTGTTGGTTCTCCTATGGGGTGTTTTAGGATGTGTTTAGATTTTACTTTTTCCAAGTACCAAACTAAGTTTTAGGATTAACGTTTGTTTTACATTCCGTACACGAGTGTTTGATGAAGGTTTCCTAGTTATTTGTACTGAACTATTTCTTTTTAACATGTTAGTTTCAAAAAATTCAGATTTCTCTGCAGAGGGCCGGTTCCCTTCGTTTAAATTGGCCGGTTCTCTTACAAAGGGAACCGGCACCATCGGTTTTACAGTAGGCGTTTCTAAGTCTACAAGACCCAATTTTTCTGTTTTTGTTTTGCTAGTAGAAGCTATGTCTTATGTGAATCGTAGCCCATGTTTATCTTTTAATGATCTTTGGTTATCAATCATTTCTTGCAGGAAGTAACTACTACTTTTTTTTAACAATTCATTTTTAGCCTTTAGGTGTTTGTTTTTGTTGATTATCCTAAGACTAATTTTGCATAACTTGTTATACTCATTTTGTAATGATTTACTATCTAAAGATGAACTAATATAGTAGGGAGTGTCTGAGAGTACCTCATTGTTGTCAAGTGCCATGAGACATATTTCTTCCTTCTTGGAGTCTTCTTCACTATCGCTCTAACACCCAACAATGAATGCCTTTTGATCGTTGTAGGAGTGTTTGGTACAATCACTTATGAAGTGATTTGGATCAATACACTTGAAACACCTACGATCTTCTTTCTCTTTTTTGTCATCCTTAATCTTCTAAAAGTTCTTTTTGTTGTCATAAAGTTGGCGGATAAACTTTCCTCATCTTCTAAAGAACTTTTTGAAATCTCTTACGGCCATGGCATACTCTTCATCATCACTCTCCGAGCAAGATACTTCTTCATCACATGAAACTTTTCTTGCTTTGAGTGCAAGTGACTTGTATTTTTCTTTCTTGCCTTTGGAGATCTCCGAGTCCTTTTCAAGCACTACCTCATAGACTTTTAGATTGCCTATGAGCTCATCAAGAGGTAATGTTGATAAGTCCTTGGATTTTTCTATTGTCGTCACCTTTGGACGCCACTTGGTGGGGAGCGCCCTTAGAAATTTCCTAACATGATTACGACTTAAAAAAGATTCGTCAAGTGATTTTAAAGATATAATAATAGTATTAAATCTAGCAAACGCACAATCAATAGTTTCATCATCGGAAATAACAAATTCTTCATATTTTTTGACAAACAAGTCTATTTTGTTATCTTTAACTTGCTTATTACCTTGATGAGTGATTATTAGTGAGTTCCAAACATCTTTAGCCGTATTACACATGAAAATTCTTGCATACTCTTTTTTAGGTAAAGCATTGTATAAAACCATTTTTCCATCATCATTTTTGGAAATTATTTTCTTATGGCTTTCTTTAAATTTTTCATATGGGATAATTTCATCCTTACCATCTTTGTTTTTAATGGTAGGTTTGTAGTTACCATAAACTATAATGTGCCAAAGATCAATATCCTTAGACTTCACATAAGTTTCAAAACGGTTTTTCCATTATATAAAGCAATTAGCCTCAAAAAGAGGTGGTCGTTGCATAGATTGGCCTTCTTTGTAGTTTTCCAAATCCATTGTCGTTTTAAAGATTTAAAATACAATATATTTTAAAAACATTGGTAACCTAGCTCTTGATACCAATTGTGGAAAACTAGAAGGGGGGAGGGTTGAAAAGTTTTGCCATTTTAAAATTTTGCTTTGTTAAAATCTTATGTGACGTTTGACAATATTGATGTTTGGTAATAATCTAATTATATATGAAATTAAAACAAGTAAAGAGTTAGAGAGGTAGAAACAAGATACAAGCGTTTATAGTGGTTCGGCTACAAAGACACCTTCTTTGCCCTACTCTACTCCCCGAGTCACCTACTTAAGAGTTAGTAAACACTAGTCACCAATCTCCATTCAACCAGTGGAAAAACATCACAACGTTGCTTACACCTTTTAACGGTACAATGCTAGATACTGGATTCTTCACAAGGTAGAATCACACCAATATCACTACACTTGGTTTACAAAGATGATGAATACATCCACAACTACTATATGATGTACAAGAATCAGAAATGTGATGTTGATAATGCAATGGAGATGCGAAGCAAGATACTTGGAACTTGATCGTCTCAAAGGGGTGTTTGGCAATTTCTTTCTTAAAGAAAATTACCTACAAATGCTAAAAGAACTAAACAAGAACTTTAGAGGAGAGAATGAACAGTAGATTAGAGAGATTAGTATATCATGAATGGGTGAAAAAACATGAGAGTTGGCTTGGTATTTATAGGCCTAAACTACACTATAGCCCGGTTCTGTCGGTTCTGTTTCAGAATGGAACCGGCTAGTATACCATAAGGGAACCAGTGTTTACTGTAGCCCGGTTCTCTTACCCGAATGAACTGGCTATGTAATCTAATGGAACTGGCTTCCTGACACAATATCCGAATTGTAGATAGCCAAATCTTGAGAGATCATATGTAATCTTCAAAGATTACTCTAAGATATGTTATGGTGGTGATGTCATCAACCGAACAAAGAGACGAGAAGAGTACAAAAATGGTTTTTGTACCCCGCAGTCAAATTAAAGATTTGTCTCTATACACATACAAGGGGACAAGTGTTATCTCAACTCACTTCATATATTATGAATTTTGTTTCATACGTATCAAGATGCAAAAAAAAGGAAGAGGATTAGGGGAGGAAAGAAACGAGGACCAACGTCTCAGGACCCTTCAAGACGAGCACCTCAAGTACGAATTCAATAGTTTACAACTCTTAAAGCCATACTGGGGGGGACATGTCCGCGTATATGCCGGCCAGACAGGCCAATAGTCCGAATGGGCCACATAAAGCCCAAGCAAACCACTCAAGCCCAATCGAATCATTCCAGACCAAGCGAGCTATTCAAGTCCGAAAGGGCCACAAGGGTCCGAACGGGCCACAAGGTTCCAAACGGGTATGAGACGTCAGCCTCGTAAACAATAAAGCGTTGACTTCATCTCAGAGATCTACAGGACAACGTCATCAAAGAGGTAACGTCACCATAAACACAGGAAGATAGTGACTACACATTGAACTATGAAGTCAACTAAAGAGATGTCACCATCTAAGACACAGGCGATAGAGACATGACGAAAGGGTCGTCACCAACATGCCAGAAACCGTACATCCCTACAGCGTTTAGACTAGTATAAATACCCCCGTATTTACTATTCAGAGGACAACATTTACTGCACACACACACATTTATTACTATAGCCTCTTCGGCTCCAACATACAGCCTCTTCGGCTCACATTCACATACTTACTCTCACGCCCGAGCTTGGTCCTGGGTCAACTCCCGGGGCGAGTTAACGGGTGTTCTTTCTTACTTTCAGGTAATTTAGGAGGATACTTCACCAAGAGGGTAGGGAACGCGCCCTAAACTCAAGGTACGGTATTTTACCTTAACATGAATCATCCTTACACAAAAAGGCTTTCAGAAGTACAATAAACAAATCTAACGTCAATACACTCACAACCATCAGTAATCGTCAATTGCAGCTCTATACATGCAGAACATAAAATCTAATAAACAATTTTTCTAAAGTAAGATAACCTACAGTATCTAACGTATTTACATTCACAACAATCAGTAATCATCAATTCCATCTCATACACGCAAAACACTAACTCTAAACATCTAAAACATATACGGTAATGACAATTTCACAAGTGCAATAACCTAGAAAAATCTAACATCAACACATTCACAATTTCACATCCATCAGTAATCATTAACCACAGCTTCATATACACAAAACCTACAGATATACAGTAGTAGCAATTTCACAAGTTCACTATGATATAACACAAGCAACGTCAATGTTCACATCAATCACTAATCATCAATCGTAACTTCATACATATAAAACCTAAAACCAAAACATATACAGTAACAACAACAACTTTAAAACTGATATAAGTAGTGTGGTGAAGTGAAGTCGTGAAGTTGTGAAGAAGTCAAGAAGTTTTAAAGAAGTCATGAAGTTGTGAAGAAGTTGTGAAGTTGTGAAGAAGTCGTGAAGTTGTGAAGTCGTGAAGTTGTGTTGTGATAGATTGGTTCTAGCTAAGATTAGAACTCGACATTTAGCTTAGTGTCGTAAATTGATATAAGCAACGTTGTGTACGGTTTTCTCCGCCATAAGGGAGTTTGTTGACATAGTGAAGAAAACTCTCGAGTTTGGTACTCGGGGAGTAGAGTAGGGCGAAGAGGTGCTTCATTACCGAACTACTATAAATTCTCGCGTTGTGGTTTGATTGTTCTTACTCTTATCTCTTGTCTTACTTTATCATTTCATATATTTACATTGTTCATATTGTGCAAGCATTGAATTCACAAAAAGGTCGAATCTAAGTTTTACAAACATACATAAAACTTAAATTTAAAAAGCGGTAAACTATTCAACCCCCTTTCTAGTTTTCCACAATTGGTATCAGAGCCACGTTAAACAAGATTTTTAAAATAAATTATATTTTAAAACTTGAATCGATCTATGGAATCGGAAAAATATT
>BQNB010187027.1:0-12075 GCA_026074375.1 Tanacetum coccineum
AAGACCAGGTCACAAGTCAATTTGGGGTTAAAAAGGACTTGGGGAAGTTCTAGTGGAATGCCATGCTTATCTCGGAAACACACCTCATGATCACATGCTTAATTTTTATGTATTGTTACTTTCTACGTACTAAGTCGTGTCATGTCTTTTAGGAGGTTCTTAGGAGTACTTCCCGCTCGTTCGATACTCGTCATACTTCTGATTTAATTGTTCTTACGGTGAGTTCATAGCCTCGCTGATTGCGAGTTTTATACACGTAAAATATATCACAATATAATTTTAAGAGTAATTAAGAAAATTACCAAGTTACCCTTGATAAAATTCACTCTCAAAAATATATATAATATAATATATAATACGTATATTAAACCGGACAAATATGATCACCCGGGTCGTTTCCCCAACGACTAGTGAAATTGAATCATCGTTTAAGTCCGGATTATGATTTGAATAAACAAATAGATGATTTGATGATCTATTACTACTAAATAAAAAGCAACAATTAAAGTGGACAATTAAAATCAATTAAACAATTAAACTAATACGGGTAACAATTAAAACGCGACAAATAAATAAGTAAACTAAAATTAAACCCTAAAAATGCAAACTAAATTTCTAAACCTAAGATAGGACAAAAGAAAATTTTAGGAAAAAGAAAAACATTTTTTTTGATTATTTTTGAATTTAATATGAATTAAAAACTAATTTAATCTAATTAAAATCTTAAAAAAATAGAACAAAATCAGTTATACAATTTGACAAAAAAAGTATTTTTAAGCTTGTAGAAAAGTCTAAATATTATAAAGCAAAGAAAACTATTTTAACAATTTTATATTATTAAAATCCTATTTTTAAAGATTTTAAAATAAAATCTCAAAAATGAAATTTAAGATTCTAAAAAAGTGTAAAAATGATTTTTCTAGCTTTAAACCTAAAGCTATTTTTATAAAACTAAAATAATTTTGTATTTTCTGAAACTTTTTTCGTATTTTTATATGTATGTTATATAGAATTTAACTTTCGAAAAATGATTAAAAATAAAATAAAAGCTAGAAAAATCTGAAAAATTCAGGAAAATACTTAAACACTAACAGGAATGCAAGAAAAATAAGAAAGACAAAAATGCTTAATGAATAAGCTCTCAAATGAGCGAAATAAGCTACGGGTTTTTTTATAAAAAGGAAAACTAAAACATGTACTAGTATTAAATGGTGTGTTATGCTAATGGATGAGCTAATGTAGCAAACTGGTTTAAGGCATTAGGTGTTGTGTTTGGAGGTCGTGGGTTCGAGTATGGCTAACCCCTTTTTTGCACCCTTTTATATTTTTTTACTTTTATGAAAAACTAAATACTAGGACTTATAGGAGACACGAAAATAAGCTACTTTAATAAAGGAAACATAAGCTAAAACTAACTTATAAGCTCACACTTTCCTGGGCTTATCTCACTTAAAAGCTCGTATAAGCTCATTGTTAAGCTCTTAAAAATAAAAAGGAAAAGTTTCAATAAGCTTAAGTACGCTTAATCTACAAATGAAAAGAAATTAGAGCTTAAAGTACTTTTAAGCTACTAAAAATAAGCATGAATTAGACAAACTTAGGACATAAGCAAATTAGCACAAAATTCAAATGAGCTAAAAACCTTAAAAAGCTAAACTGGACTCTAAAACATTACAGAGACTAGTTTACCAACTGACACCCACCTTAAAATCTACACTATATAAGCTGAAAAATCTATAATCATAAGCTAAATTAACAAAGTAAGATTCTAAAATTCCTAAGTACTGTTTTTGGCTTTTGAGGTTTTTGAAAGACTTTTGACAGCTAAATTTGACTAAGTAAATAAGCTAGAAAATGCAATTAAAGAGTGATTCTATAATAAGCTATAGCTAAACTTAATCCTACTTGAATTTAAGCACCTAAATCCTATGAATTCCTAGTTGAAATCTAAGCTAAAAGTGACAGGGGATTTGAATATCAGCAGTACTAACTAACTTAGTACTGCTGATGCAGAGATCTTTTTAACAGCTGAATTGGCTAAGAAAATAAGCAGTAAAATGAAAACTAAGACCTAAACTATATTTAGCTATATCTAGATTACTTCTAACTTCAATTTAAAAACCTAAATCCTACTTTTACTTAACTAAAAATTAAGCCAAAGGTAGCAGTACAAACTGTGACAGCAGTACTAACCTTTTGGTTAGTACTGGTGCACTTTGCACAAGTGCAACACAAGAGTGCAGGTTTCCTAAGGAGTCTAATGCACTAAACACACTCGATTGAGTGTGTTAAGTCCAAATTTAAGCACACACAAGCCAAAGGGTACTTAGAATAAGAATAAGCAATCCTAACTTTAACTATAAGAATAAGCAATCCTAAATTTAAGCACACACACACGTGCTTAATACCAGACAATTAACAGATTAAAACTACTTTAATAAACATGACTTAACAACTAAATAAGCAATAATCTAAGACTTAAGCTATTTTACTATATTTTTGGTTTTTTTAGAGGTTTTGAAGACAATTATATGAAAATCTATGATTCAAACTAAGAAAGTTAAAAACAGATAAACAACTATGATGATTTAGCTAGATAAAACTCAAATAAGCACTAATAAGCAAAGAGAATAAGAAAATAAGCAGATCTAAATATAGAAAGCAATGAGATCACTATTTAACGCTAGAATAAAAGGAAATTAAAGAGAAACTTACAAACTCCTCTAGCTAAACAAGAGGACCAATAAAGGCAGCTACAAGCTCTCCTAGCTTATGAATAAGCTAGGAGTTAAGTCCTTGAGAACCCTTCCATGTTTGGTTCTCCTTCCAAAAAGCTCAATAATCCACAAGTGTAAGTTAAGATGATTAAAGGTTTAGATATGATTAATTCTGAATTCAATAAGCTTTATTTCAGCTTATAGACTAAAAGAGCTTTAAATGAGCTTATTAGCTTATTAAGACAACTTGACTTATTAAGATAGCTTATGAAAAAGAGATTTGGAGAGATTAAGAAAAACTGAATTTCATTAATAAAAAGCTTTCTTACATTACTTAAAAGGAAAATTACAAGATTAAAAACACCATTAAGCTAGAAATTAAAATTTAAGCTACAACTAAATTAAGCTACCACTAGATGCTCTGTGTGTGAGAAGTGTGCTCTATTTATAGCCTGCCTTGGAAGATTCTAGCCCTCTTGCCTTGCTCTCCAAACTTTCAATCTCAACCAATCATTTCTTCAATCATTTGAGCTTCTATTGTGGCCGTTTGATCAATTTGTGGACACCTGAGGATTGCCAGCATGTCATTCTCTTTTGTGACGTTTGTGCTTCTTTTGTGAGTGTTTTAGCACAAAAACCCACATTCCATTGTGCTTTCACCATTGCTACGTGGCATGAGCTTGATAGAGGGATACTTAGAGCCTTGATTTGACTAATCTCTCCCTGCCATCTTGTAAACGATCACTTGAATTGACCTAAGCACCCTTTAATTTCTATTTGCCCCTTGTTTTTAACTGAGGGTGAAAGTGGGACGATGGGTGAATAGTAACTTTTGGCGCCCTTTCTTTATAACTGAAAACGGTTAAAAGTCGTTTGACTTTTGGAGAATGACACAAATGGCCTTTGTCTTTCTTTTCTTCTTTTCTCGTTTATAAAAGGGTTTGGGAATTTGCAAGTTTGGTCCTTGTGGTTGTTATAAAAGGAAATGGGCTAAGGTTTTGGGCCTAAAGATCCGGGCAAGGCCCATTTGGGAGGAGGGGACATTTTTGGACTTTAATGCAACTTGGAGGGTGAAAATGGAATATTTTGAGTCTTGTTGACTTTTATTGACCATGATTGACTTTTCTTTGACTGGATTCGACTGAGGCTTGACTTTTCTGGCTTCGGCTTTGATTCTTTGGCTTCTTTTTGTACTCTCCTGATTCTCGTGTCCGTGCTTGCTCGTTTTTGACTGTTTTCTTGTGATTTTTGATTTATCCGTACCTGCACACACAAAACACAAATACAAGCATATTTTTGCCATTTTTGGTCTGTTTTGGGTTTAATTGGGGTATTTTAGGTACAAACGGATATGTGTATTCTACACTTATCACATGCCAAGGGCACCAGCGACTGATGACACAAACTTGGGTCGACGGATGACCAACTTTGTCACTACGGTTAGACATGATACTAACAAGATTTATAGGAGACTGGATGATGCACAAGATGACAGGTCATTGATGAGCAGTCGGCTCAACATGCTGTTTAGAGATAGACGTGCTCATTCTCGCACTGCCTTACTCATGGAGAGAGAGGCTAGACTTTCCTGTAAGGCCTGGGGACGGTCGATGGATGCTAGTGACACCGCCCGTTCTGAGGTGAGAGCACTAAGGACTACTGTATTGGCACAACAGATGGAGATTGTAGCCTTGCGAGCAGCAGACCGCGCTCGACAGGCACATCTTGTGGAGAGACTGAGACTGATGAGTACACTACAGACACATGTGACAGCACTGCAGGGACAGCAGGGACTCGCTAGCGGTCCAGCACAGCCAAAGATACCAAAGGAGGCCGGTAGCAGTTCGTTGATTTGGTTATGTTGTAGCTATTTTGTATTAGCCTACTAAGTATTACGGGTTAACTCCTGGCTAGTAAGGCTTTAGGTTGTTTATATTTCATTTTGTAACCTAATGGTAGGGATCATTTTGTATCTGAACTGATCATGTATGTTTTTCCAGATTATGTATGGAATGGATGGATTATGTCATGTCTGTAATCAAATTTATTATGAATGAATGTCGATTTAGCTACTCCATTGTTAATTTCAATTCATTTGTATATTTCACTGTGTGATGTGATCTCACTTTACTTATTGTGCATATGTCATGTCATGGTTATGATTTTATGAAATCTAACTAGTATTATATTTTCTTGTGATTGAAGAAAATGGCACCAAAAAGAACCATCAGAGCCAACCCTACCGCTACCACTGGCACCAATTATGTGACTAATGCCCAGCTTAAGGCAATGATCAACCAAGGTGTTACTGATGCTTTGGCAGCACGTGATGCTGACAGAAACACGAATGGCGATGACAGCCATAATTCGGGAACGGGTGTTATAAGGACAGAACGAGTTGCTAGAGAGTGCACTTACCTAGACTTCATGAAGTTCCAACCTCTAAATTTCAAAGGCACAGAAGGAGTTGTCGAATTGATTCAATGGTTTGAGAAAATGGAAACTGTGCTCAGTATAAGCAACTACTTTGTGGAAAACCAAATCAAGTTTTCCACTTGTACTCTTCTTGCAGGTGCTCTAACGTGGTGGAACTCCCACGTTAGGATTGTTAGTCATGATGTTGTGTATGCAATGATTTGGACAGACCTGAAAAAGAAGATGACTGACAAGTACTGCCCGAGAGGCGAGATTAAGAAGCTCGAGGCTGAGTTGTGGAATTTGAAGGTGAAAGGTACCGACGTGATAGGTTACAACCAACGTTTTTAGGAACTGGCATTGCTGTGTGTCAGAATGTTTCCTGAAGAATCAGACAAGATTGAGAGATATGTCGGTGGTTTGCCCGACATGATCCACAGAAGTGTAGTAGCATCAAGGCCTAAGACAATGCAAGAGGCGATTGAAATAGAAACTGATCTGATAGATAAGAAAATCTATACTTTTGCTGAACGACAGAGTGAAAACAAAAGAAAGCAAGATGATAAACAATAACAACAACAACGAAACAAGACGCAGAATACTGGTCGGGCCTACACTGCAGGATTTGGTGAGAAGAAACCTTATGGAGGATCTAAACCTCTGTATCCTAAATGAAACTATCACCACGATGGTCCATGTGCTCCTAAATTCCACAAGTGCAACAGAGTTGGCCATCTGTCCCTCGATTGTAGAAGTCCTGCAAATACTAATGCTAGTAACAATCAGAGGGGCACTAGGGCAGGTCAGAAACCTACTTGCTATGAATGTGGAGCCCAGGGACATTTCAAGAGGGATTGTCCAAAGCTGAAAAACAACAACCGTGGTAACCAAGGTGGAAATGGCAATGCTCCAGCAAAAGTGTATGCGGTAGGCCGTGCAGGGACAAACCCAAACTCAAACATCGTTACGGTTACGTTCCTTCTAAACAACCACTATGCTTCTGTCTTATTTGATACTGGTGCTGATAGAAGCTTTATGTCTACTGCATTTAGCTCCCAAATTAATATCACGCCATCCACCTTAGATCATTATTATGATGTTGAACTAGCTGATAGGAGAATAATTGGGTTAAACGCTATCATTCGGGGTTGTACATTAAATTTCTTAAATCACCCATTCAACATAGACTTAATGCCTGTAGAACTTGGTAGTCTCGACGTCATAATCGGTATGGATTGGTTGGCAAAGTACCAAGTTGTCATCGTTTGTGCCGAGAAAATCATTCGTATTCCCTAGGGAAATGAAACGTTGATTGTTCACGGTGACGGAAGCGACCGGGGAAACGAGACTCGTTTGAACATCATCTCGTGCACTAAAATGCAGAAGTACATGCTAAAAGGATGTCCTATCTTTTTGGCACATGTTACTACAAAGGAGATTGAAGACAAGTCAGAAAAGAAGCGACTTGAGGACGTACTGATCGTTCAAAATTTTTGTGAAGTATTTCCTGACGACTTACCGGGTCTCCCTCCGACTCGACAAGTGGAATTCCAAATTGATTTGATACCTGGTGCTGCACCTGTAGCACGGACACCTTATTGATTGGCCCCGTCCGAAATGAAAGAATTGTCGGACCAACTGAAGGAACTATCCGACAAGGGCTTCATAAGACCCAGTTCCTCACCTTGGGGAGCTCCAGTCTTGTTTGTCAAAAAGAAGGATGGATCGTTTTGAATGTGTATCGACTACCAAGAGCTGAACAAGCTAACGGTGAAGAATCGTTATCCACTCCCAAGGATCGACAATTTATTTGATCAACTACAAGGATCCAGTGTTTATTCTAAGATAGACTTGTGATCAGGTTATCACCAGCTTTGAGTACGTCAAGAAGATATTCAGAAGACGGCATTCAAAACTCGATATGGTCATTATAAGTTCCAAGTTATGCCATTTGGCTTGACGAACGCACCAGAGGTATTTATGGATCTCATGAACCGCGTGTGCAAGCCATTTTTGGATAAATTTATGATCGTCTTTATCGACAATATTCTCATCTACTCTAAGAACAAGAAGGAACACGAAGAACATCTTAAGGTAATTCTGGAATTGCTTAAGAAAGAGGAGTTGTACGCTAAATTCTCTAAATGTGAATTTTGGCTTCCCAAGGTACAATTTCTCGGCCACGTGATTGATAGTCAAGGCATTCACGTGGATCCTGCCAAGATCGAATCCATAAAAGATTAGGCATCTCCTAAAATGCCAACGGAGATTCGGCAATTTTTAGGTCTTGCTGGGTATTACCGAAGATTCATCGAAGGATTTTTGAAGATCGCCAAGCCAATGACCAAGCTTACTTAGAAGAAGGTCAAGTTTGTTTGGGGCGCCAAACAAGAAGCAGTGTTTCAACTGTTGAAGCAGAAGTTGTGTAGTGCACCAATTCTGGCTCTACCTAAAGGGAGCAAAGATTTTATCGCATACTGTGATGCTTCAATCAAAGGTTTGGGCACTGTGTTGATGCAAAGAGAGAAGGTGATTGCTTAAGCATCATGCTAATTGAAAATTCATGAGAAGAACTATACGACTCATGATTTGAAACTTGGAGCAGTAGTGTTCGCTCTTAAGATTTGGAGGCACTATCTGTATGGGACAAAGTGTATGGTGTTTACTAATCATAAGAGTTTACAACACATTCTTAATCAGAAAGAGTTGAACATGAGGCAATGTCATTGGTTAGAGCTGCTCAGTGATTACAATTGTGAGATTCATTATCACCCGGGAAAGGCAAATGTTGTTGCTGATGCTTTGAGTAGGAAAGAGCGAATAAAGCCATTAAGTGTTCGAGCCTTAGTCATGACTATTGGTTTGGACCTTCCTAAGCAAATTTTGAATGCTCAGACTGAAGCACGAAAACCAGAGAACATCAAGAACGAAGATGTTGGAGGTATATTGATTGAAAATTCAAAGGATCCAGAGAAACTTAAAATAGGGAAGTTGGAACCCCGTGTGGATGGAACTCTATGCTTAAATAGCAGGAGTTGGTTACTCTGTTATGGAAATTTAAGGACTGTGATCATGCACGAGTCCCACAAGTCAAAATACTCTATCCATTCGGGTTCTGACAAGATGTATCAGGACATGAGGAAGCTATATTGGTGGCCCAATATGAAGGCCGACATCTCCACCTATGTTAGCAAATGTTTGACGTGTGCTAAGGTCAAGGCTGAACACCAAAGGCCATCAGGATTGTTGGTACAACCCGATATACCCCAATGAAAATGGGACAATATCACTATGGATTTTTTCACGAAGCTTCCTAAGTCGTCACAAGGCTACAACACCATTTGGGTTTTTGTCGACCAACTCACCAAGTCTGCAATTTTTGTACCAATAAGGGAAACTAATCCCATGGAGAAACTGGCAAGAATGTACCTAATGGAGGTGGTCATGAGGCATAGAATACCTGTCTCAATCAATTGTGATCGCGACCCTAGGTTTGCATCAAATTTCTAGAGGTCACTCCAGAAGGCCTTGGGTACGAATTTAGATATAAGTACTGCATATCATCCACAAACTGATGGACAAAGTGAGAGGACTATTCAAACTCTCGAGGATATGCTGCGTGCTTGTGTGATCGACTTTGGAAAGGGCTGGGTTAACCATTTTCCATTAGTCGAGTTTTCATATAACAATAGTTATCACGCTAGCATCAAGGCTGCACCATTTAAAGCACTTTACGGTCGAAAGTGTCGTTCACATGTGTGTTGGGCCGAGATAGGAGAAGTTCAACTCACTGGTCCCAAAATAGTTCAAGAGATGATCGAGAAAATCATTCAGATTAAGCAAAGAATACAAGCTGCTCGTGATCGACAAAAGAGTTATGTCGATTTAAAGCATAAGCCTATGGAATTTCAAGTTGGAGATAGAGTTATGCTCAAGGTTTCACCTTGGAAAGGAGTAGTATGTTTTGGAAAACGGGGGAAGCTAAACCCCAGATATGTTAGACCTTTCAAAGTGTTGGAAAAGGTTAAAGCCGTTGCTTACAAGCTTGAACTTCCTCAAGAGCTAAGCAGGGTTCACAATACGTTTCATGTATCCAACTTGAAGAGGTGCTATGCCGACAAACCATTAGCCGTTCTGTTGGATGGACTACACATTGATGATAAGCTTCATTTTGTCGAGGAACCAGTCGAAATCATGGATCGTGAAGTTAAACGGTTGTAACGAAGCCGCATTTCAATTGTCAAGGTTCGATGGAACTCCAGGAGAGGTCCTGAGTTTACATGGGAACGTGAACACCAATTCCGGAAGAAGTATCCACAACTCTTCACAAAGACCGCACTGTCGTCAAGTGCCGCGTCTTAAGCCTTGAGGACAAGGCTCATTTAACGGGGGAAGACTATAACACCCTGTGTTTTAGGGTCATTCTACGTCGTCAATAAATTCACTATTTATTTTTAGTATTGTACGCGTTTGCTTTTAAATTGAAATAGTTAAGTTAAATCGTGTAAGCTAAAAATTATCATTCAATGTAAACGGGCATCAAACAATTAAATGTTTACATCAAGCAAGTGTTAAGTAATTATTTTGAGGATAATTATTAACTTTGTTCATTTTATTTTTATTTGTTTCATAAAGTGTTTACGTTTCACGATAAAATACGTTTAGGCATTCCCGGAACCACCAAAACTTTTCTACGCTTCAAAAAATACCCACAATTGTACCCAATACTCAAAATTTACAAAATTTCATCATATATATATCTATATATGGCCAGATAGGGAGATGAGAACACAAAGATATTATCTAGTTCAAAACACATTCCTTGATTTCATGGGATGTTCTCATTCTTAGGGAACCAAGAGCTTTTTTCTTACTAACCCTAATAGTATTTGACCAAGACTTCCCTAGAAATCCTCCTTGTATCCTTGACTAGTCCAAGAAGTATATGATGCCTTAGCTAGATAGAAACACATACACAACACATTCCTTAAGTGAAAACAACATAAATTCTCTCCCTTTTCCCTTTCATATGCCACGGCCAAATATCACCACCATAAACCATCGATACAAAATTTATTTACAACATATACAAGTGTTCCTACATCATATCTAAGATATCCTAAGGTGTTTAGAAGGTTTGGTTTGGGGTTTACAAGAGATTAAGCAAGAAGGTTCAAGATTAGGGTTTACTTAAAATTAGGGTTTTCTTGGTATTGGAAGCTAGGGTTTGTTTGCTAAACAAGGGTTTAGACATTGTTGTTCATCACCACACTTCATATTAAGGTTACCTAAAAACCTTAATCTCTTTACATTCATGATTTTATGCATATATAATGTTTGTATAGTTAATCACCATCTAAGAACTTATTTACTTGTAAAATAGATTTTTACATTAGGTACACTTTTACATATGACATATAGATGTTAATATCATGTTATAATGGATGTATAAGTATTGTACATGTGTGGTTTATGTATAAAAAGTATATAAAAACTAGTTACCTAAAAAGTATACTTATTAAAGATTATGGACAAATAGGTATTTAGACATATGGATCTTGTGATTCTTGGACAATATTTGGACTAATCATGGACTAAGGACCCTAGGTTTTTAAGACATGTGACATTAAGGGTTTTAATGGACTTGTAATAAAGGTACTAAACTAAAAGTTAGAAAATCAAGGTTTAAACATATTTTTACAAAAACGACTAAAACCTTCTGTTTGAATTCAAAATAGAAAGTCTCCATCTTATATTTTTATCAAATACTAAATCTCATGAGGATTCCAAAAAGGTAAGAAACTTGAAAAACAAATTTATAACGAAGGAGATACGTAAATTACAAGTTATACGATAATAAATGAGTTTATGAAATAAATTTTATAAAAACTATTTGATTTTTAGATCTGATATAAATGGTTGGTTATTTTTCATAAAAATTACATATTTTTAGGATTCTAAAACAATAAGAATCATAATTTTAGGATCATTAACGAATTAGTTATGAATTTCGTAAGTTTACAATAATAAATACTTTTATAAAAGTTACTGTTCACATCAGATATATTTATTTTGAAAACATTATTAATTAGATAGAACTATTAATTACAAAGACGTGCTCGAAAGAATCACTAAAAACGAAGTTAAAACGAATAAAATACGACATTTACGAGTTTACGACGACTAATTTTATAAAGATATATGAATAGTAAAAAGTACTGTTTACCAGAGGACTTAAAATATGAAAATATAATATTTTGATAACTCGTCTTAATACGAAAGCGTGAACATAAGAAACGTAAGAAACGGACTTAAAACGATAAAGTTACGCCGTTTTCACTAAAGAGATATTTATAAACGTTTTTACTTTATAAATGAGATTTCACAAATATAATTAGATGGTGATGTAGCTATATAGAATTATATATGGTGTTAGTTAATCAAAATGCTTAGTACTTATACGACCTATATTGGATTAGGTTGCATTCGGTCATTATCGTGACACATTTTATGTGATATACTTGTTATCATACACACAAGGTGAGTTCATAGCCCCACATTTTACATTTACAATGATTTACAAGTTTTGGGGTGAGAAACATATGCATGTTTTACAATTGGACGCAAGTTGACATTTTACATTATGATTACGTGTTTGCCTAAGTAGCGATAACCCTTTGAGCCCATTATCATGAACTGTCAATTACTTGTTGTGAGCGGGAATGTTATAAATAGATCTATTTGGGATTGACATCCTTGTTCGGGTGAGTCATGATCACTGTGCCGGTATGCCGGACAACGAACGTATACCATGTCAGACATAGGATGTTGCGGGTTAGAGCTTCAGTGTCATACATACGGATTTCTTCAAGCTGCTTGGCAGTCTTTGATGGTGGACAGTACCTTTAGATAAAGGCCTTTTAAGGAGATCCTAGGAATCGAC
>BQNB010187028.1:0-12075 GCA_026074375.1 Tanacetum coccineum
GAACAAATCTTGGATACATTAAGAATTTCTTCTTAGCATCCAAGTTCCTAATCATACCCTCAAAAATCATCTTAGAAAAAAATAAATCTGTAGCTAAGAAAATCAGTGCAGATGCAATATTTGTAGGAAATTCTGTCACAATTTCCTAACTATTAGACGCATCCGCATAAAGCATCCTTATATATTGATTATAATTCATCTAGAGGACAACCTGGTATCTGTCATACTAACCCTAGCTCATAGAGACTTTACCCATTTACTGCTTAACGATAACTTGTGTTAGGTGGTAGTCCACAATCCAAACTATACCAATGATCAGAACTTATTAGTTAGTACTAAGCCACCACCTACTATGGTACAACCAGTCCAATCAGGCAAACAGGACGTTATTAGTGATCCTATTTGTTCCACCTATACGCATTACTATATGGAGAGCTATCCTGGACTCTTAGCCTACGCCCAAACAACACCGAAGTTGCAACGCATTAAATATGTAGGACTAGACCCAGTTCAACGATAGGTCGCATACTTAAGCACATAAACAAATATCATGTGATAAACATAATCAATAAATCAACGATAAATTAAGCAAACAAGATAAACAAACCAAACATTAGATCTTCATAAACATGGTTGATACCTAAAGGTATCAGCCGATAGTCATGGTAAAAATACACACGGTTTGATATATGAACGATTAAAATAAAGAAACCTTAATCGAACGCGTATTCGGTTGCGTGAAGATAATGATTATAAAAGTATAAGAAATTAGATGTTGTCTCCTATGGATTGGAATGTGTTGCGAGACCTCTTCTGCTCTTTTTCTCCTCTGAAAATTGACTTTTGTGGTTTAGGTATCGAAGATTTATTTTTTGAGTTTTGCACATTTAAAATCCGTTTTGAGTTTTGTATTTATAAGGTTTATAGTTGGTATCGATACAACGTATCTAAGGTCTTGGATACGGCGTATTGGGTGTTTCTTGGAGTAGGGACCATGTTTGATATCTTCTAAAAATATTAAAACTATATACTACTCTAATTACGGCGTATTGGTCTTCACTGGATACGGTGTATTGATCATCGATCCTTCGTGGTCTTTAGTGAGTGCAAGCATAGACACGCCGTATCTTCCTTGATGGATACGGTGTATTGGTTGTCAGAATAGTAATCTTTAAAATATCTTCGTTTAAGCTCCAGAATGCGCGCCTTTTGCTAATATTCACCAAGTACTCTATAATTACTGCAATTCTCAAATACAAACGATTAAGTAACAATTCTTTGCAATAATCATACAAAATAGGTTAACTACATGGGATAAATGATGCTATAAAATAGATATTATTTGATGTCATCAATATCAATCAAATTTTGACACTTGATCTACATAACCGATCCAAATGGTTTATTATATCATAATAAAGAGGAACTACACAATCAGTAATCCAAAAGAGTTTGAAATTAACCGTGCGGGTAGGCTACACTAGTACACCCTCATTGGTATCACTGCCAACAACTAGACCGAAAGTGATTTGGTATGGTAAGGACAAAATACAGCGCATTTCTGCTTTCAGCCCTAGTCTCTCTATAGTCGCGTTGCATCCACGTCGTTTGAGTATCTACATCCAAATATCCAAGCCTTACCTATAACAACCCGTAATTTTCATCACTGTAATTATCCATCTATTAAATTAGATGCACTGTAATATCCATCTATTATATATACCACCTTTTTACAGGGAATTTTTTTGCTTTATTCCATTGTGTAATGTGATTTACATAACTAAAGTAAATGAGCTCACGCAACCTCTACCAATGCCATCTATATCTATGTTTATATCATGTAAACATCCTAATATGTCAAGTCAATGTTCTAATATCATTTTTACCAAATACGTTATCCATTTAACGTACTTTTCAAAAAGTTACTATTAAATGAACTTTTTTCATTAACGTTTATATCAAAACCCTAATTATATGTAATATATACATATAAAATGAATGTACATTTGTACAAGAGTACCATACATAAAATTCGAATATCATTTCCCTCCAAGTTAATGTACAAGTCATTTAAGCTCAATGTATAAATCCATGAAGCACGAATTCAAACTAACTCATTTTCCCTCCAAAATTCAAATGAATTTCGTACCATTCCTTTAGCATAACATATTAGCATCATAATGCATGATATTTAGCCCTAAACCCTAACCCTAAACGATCTAAACCCTAAATCTAAAACCCTAACCCTAGTTTCTTGTAAAAGTTTATAAATCAAGGGTATTTATTGCCATTTTTGCAAACTTAAAAATACATATATAATATTTTTATATAAATTATAAAAATATATATTAATATCATAAGACTCGATTTTATTAAAACCTGACACATTTATCGCTATTAATCAACGATCGACGCATTATAAAACAATTACGTTATATAATTAACGTAATTTATCATCGACTAGCTTTTGAAGAAACTTAAAATCTTATCGTATCACGTTACTAGGGAATTTCATGGTGGGGGGGTTCCATATTAGGTATGTGTGTTGATCAGTTTTGCTGGGTTTACGATTTGAAGTACCAGGACTCCTCAAACGATACTACTTGGGCCTCGGTTTATGATAGCCCCCGGAACATTTGATACAATTTTTCCCCATAAATTAATAAATCAAAGTAATACGTTAAACTTTATGAAGTTTTGAAACATAAACCATCACACTAAGACTTGACATATTACCCCAGGTTGCGTGACGAGGCCGTTACTTTCACTTGATATACTTTTGCCATCAATCAGATTTTCCCTGTTAAGGTGAGTTCATAGCCTCGCATTTTAAATCTTCTAATATGTTTCATAAACCCGCGAGGGGGATACATGCTATAAATCATGAATACAAGTATTTTTCTAACTGTATGCTATTCTGATGCATTATTGCCTAAGTCCTTACTTTTGCCATTAAGACCCCACTATCATGAACCGTTAATTACTTTTCGGAGTAAGCGCGAATGCTGTGAATAGATCTATTTAGGACTGAACTCCCCCGTTGGTGTACCTATATTCTGTCAACCCAAACACACTTCACTTGAAATCTACTTATGCGAGGTGTTTGGAAAAGGCACCCGTTGGGGCAACTTCTTGTGATTATTGATTATCTCAAGGTCTCGGTGTCATGAGCTTAGGGGGAAAATAATAATTGTTTTCTATAATAATTGTACTCATTGAAATTATTACACTTATGGGTGTATAACAACGTAACCCACTATTGAACTTGTATTCAAACTGTTTAACATAAACCTATGAATTTCACTCAACCTTTGTGTTGACTTTTTAGCATGTTTATCTCAGGTAACTGAGCATCTTATGACACGGAGTGGCACGAACTTGAAGATGGCTAAACTGTTATCATTCAAACTTTATGTTTCTAGATTTTAGGATCCCTCTTCTTATAAAACTCTGATGAATAAATGAATGATAACTAAATTTTACAAAAACATCTCTTTACGAGTCGTTTTCTATGATTATGACTGTTGTACTATGAAATAATACCCCAGATTAGCTTCCGCTGCTATATTTGTCAAAATGGGGGTGTCATAGATTGGTATCAAGAGCCACGGTTATTGAGAACAAGGTTGAAACCTTAACTATAACTACTTTTCTTTTTCCATCCAAGAAAGTCCTTCGTGCCACTACATCTCCCGAATAGTATGTAAAGTACATAACTATTATACTATTATATAAATAACTTATGTTATTTACCACTGGGGTGTTAACCGAGTGATGTTTCTTTCCCAACCATCTAATTACGATATTGAAGATGCTTTTTCCTCTAACTTTCCGGACTATATCCCGGCTTCACGGGACTATGTCCTAGCTTCACTAAGAAATACTTATTCTAGCTCTTCAAATACTCATTTGGTTTAGTTCCAAAAGCTTCACCAACTCTTTCACTTTTTCATGATGACCCCTATATGAAGGTCATGAAAGTATAAAAAAAAAAAATGTATGCTACAGTATTTAACTTTTACCATCCGCTAATTATTGTGCCTCCATCTGCAATGCTTATCTCCAATGTTTAATTCTCAGAATTCTTTCTTCCTTGAAAAAATTCATGAAGTTATCAAAAAGGAAGTTGTAAAACTCCTTGATGCCGGATTGATTTACCCTATCTCGGATAGTCCGTGGGTTAGCCCCGTGCATTGTGTACCCAAAAAGGGTGGAATGACCGTTGTGACAAATGAAGATAACGAGTTAATTCCAACTAGGTTAGTTACTGGGTGGCGAGTTTGTATTGACTATAGGAAACTTAACGATGCTACCCGAAAATACCATTTCCTATTACCCTTCATGGACTAAATGTTAGAACGATTAGCTGGGAATGATTACTATTGTTTCTTAGATGGATTCTCTGGGTATTTCCAAATCCCTATTGACCCGCAAGACCAAGACAAGACAACTTTCACTTGCCCTTATGGAACGTTTGCCTATCAATGTATGCCTTTCGGCTTATGTAATGCTCTTGGCACGTTCCAAAGGTGCATGATGGCCATTTTCCATGACATGATCGAGGAAACAATAGAAGTCTTCATGGATGATTTCTAGGTCTTTGGGGATTCCTTCTCATCTTGCCTCTCCCATTTAGACAAAATGCTCAAAAGGTGCGAAGACACCAATCTTGTTTTAAATTGGGAGAAGTGTCACTTCATGGTCAAAGAGGGCATTGTCATCGGCCACAAGATTTCAAAATCTGCAATTGAGGTAGATAGGGCAAAAGTTGATGTTATTGCAAAATTACCTCCTCCCATGTCCGTTAAAGGAATTCGGAGTTTTCTATGTCAAGCCGGGTTTTATCGTCGATTTATTCAAGATTTTTCTAAAATCGCCAGGCCAATGACCCATCTTCTTCAAAAAGAGACTCTATTTATTTTCTCGACCGAGTGTAGAGAGGTGTTTGAGACCCTTAAGAAGAAACTAAATGAAGCACCGTTATTAGTTGCCACTGATTGAGACTTGCCCTTTGAAATTATGTGTGATGCTAGTGACTTTGCGGTTGGGGCAGTCCTGGGGCAATGAAAAACCAAACATTTTAGCCAATACACTATGCGAGCAAGATTGTGACCAATGCCCAAGCTCATTACACCACCATGGAAAAAGAATTATTAGCCGTGCTGTATGCTTTTGAGAAATTCTGACCTTATCTAGTCTTGTCAAAGACCATAGTGTATACAGACCACTCGGCTCTTAAGTATCTGCTCGCTAAGAAAGATGCTAAACCGAGATTGCTCCGTTGGATTCTTCTCCTCCAAGAACTTGATGTCATTATCCATGATAAAAAAGGAGCAGAGAATCTAGCGGCCGACCACTTATCAAGACTAGAGAATCCCCATCAAAGTGATCCCAAGAAAAAGGAAATTACCGAAACATTTCCTCTCAAGACACTTGGGATGGTAACTTTTCGTGGTGATTCTAACACCCCATGGTTTGCCAATATTGCAAATTACCACGCGAGGAACTTTATTGTGAAAGGGATGTCATCCCAACAAAAGAAAAAATTCTTTAAGGACGTTAAGCATTATTTTTTAGACGACCTCTACTTGTTTAGGATTTGTGTGGATCAAGTGATTGACGATGTTGACAAGGTCTGTGTAGGCCAACCCAGAAGCCTTTGATTATCCTTCATGGCTTTGCTGTTGGGAATTATATTTGAGTTGATAAGCACAAACACGAATGAAAACAAGATTGGAAAAAAAAGGACAAAGTCGTCAGTTGTGGGATTCTACACAGATGTGAAGAAAAATAAAGAATTGGTCAAAAAGAGATAATGCAGAGAGATAAAAGGTGAATATTTATTTGGTTCAAAATGAAGATTTGGGTCAAAGATGAATATTTATTTGGTCAAATATGAAGATTTGGTCAAAGATGTATATTTATTTGGTCAAATTAAATATTTCGTCATTAAATATCTTTTAATGGTTTCATGTAAGCTTGACTCCTTAATGTATAAAAGGAGGTCTAGGCATATTGTTTTAGGTATCCAGAAAAGTGTGTGTATGTACACTGGATCAATGTAGACGTCTAGTATAGTAGAGGTGTAGCCTCAAGGATCTTTGATCCCTGTTACAGTTCATTGATGTAACCGTATTATCTTGATCAAATAATATTGGGGCTGTGGAGAATGTTTGGTAAAACCTTGTTCATATCTTTGTTCTTATTCCGCTTTGTTTTTATAACTTATGAACATTGATATTATCCTAGATAAAGGTCTAAACAACCCAAGCTACAAAGATCTAAGATTCGTGATTTGCAGCTTATTATTTTATGTGGTGGCATGTTCAAGGAGATCTTAAGTCAAAGGGAAGCTTTGAAGATTGTTTCATTCATAGAGACTGTTTTGTAATATCAAATAGGGGAAGATTGTTGGGATCTAAGATTTGATGATTACAAAACTACATATGCTTATATGAAGATAAATGAAACAAGAAGGACTTAATATGATATGTTAGACAACATTAATGTTGATTGGAAGTTACAAAATCAACATTAATATGATATGTTGGACTTTGACTAAAACATTAATGATGATTGGAAGTTACAAAATCAACATTATGATATGTTTGACCAAGGTTTTCTTTATTCATACTAATAAACTATAAACTATTCAACTTTAATCAGTCGACTATGCATCTAGGATACTAAACTATTACACAATTAATAAGTAACTATTAGACTCTCATTGGAGAGATCTAACTATGATGGATAATCAAACTATTCACCCTACCTCTCTTTATATACTAGAGAGGCTAGGGTTTACAAGAAAACCTTAGTCAAACATATCATAATGTTGATTTTGTAACTTCCAATCATCATTAATGTTTTAGTCAAAGTCCAACATGTCATATTAATGTTGATTTTGTAACTTCCAATCAACATTAATGTTTTAGTCAAAGTCCAACATATCATATTAAGTCCTTCTTGTTTCATTTATCTTCATATAAGCATATGTAGTTTTGTAATCATCAAATCTCAGATCCCAACAATCTTCCCTTATTTGATATTACAAAACAGTCTCCATGAATGTAACAATATTCAAAGCTTCCCTTTGATTAAGGATCTCGTGGAACTGCACCACATAAAATAATAGCTGCAAATCAGAATCTTTTCCCCTTTTTTGTAAATCATCCAATAGGGTCATCTGTAGATAAGGTAAACTTGTGAACACTTCCCTTAAGTTGGTACATGTAGATGGTGTTTTTTTTTAAAACTTTTGTTTCAATAAGCTTCCCCTAAACGTCTGTAACCAGCTCTTGAATCTCGAACTCAGTAGGCTCCAAGTGTAATTATTGATGAAGAAAATGAGTATAACCCATTATGTTGAAGAATGTAGAATTCCAACTTGTGTTTATGTCTTGCATATCCATGTTGATGTTCATACTTTATACCAAGACCAATAAATATAAGTTGATCGCAATCTCGTGGACAAAAATCCTCAACTATATAAGATCACTGAGCACAAGCAACGTAACTCCTTCAAGTGATAGCAAATGTGAGCATTAAGCACCCTAAGTTTATAGATCACACACCTTTGCTAGATTCGTCAAGTCTTCGTCACACCATTATAAGCACGAACAAGTTACCTCCTGCTAAAAGGTATGATAAGAACACGCATATGTGAAACTCAACTACAACATCAAATAAGCAATAATCAACTCTCTTCATAATAATCCCCAAATCGAGCCATAATTTCATCATCTATCCGAGCATCCAAATAATCCAAAAATTCACAAACAAACCACAAGTCCTGTTTTTTCAAAGAAGCGAAATCCCTAAAAGTTAGGGGTTTCCATTCTTCAAGCAAATCCATTCAGAATTGACGAGACATAAATCTCTTAATTTCTTCACAATTCAATTTTATAGAAAAACCTTGTAACATCCTAGATATCAAGAGCAAACCCGCTCTGATACCAATTGTTAAAACCTAATTGTAGGCTTCATAGATCGTTTTGCCCATCTAGGATATAATAACATTGAATGATATAAAGCACAGCGGAATAACAAATAAGAACATCAATGTTATCACAAGGTTTTCTTTATTCATACTAATAAACTATAAACTATTCGACTTTAATCAGTCGACTATGCTATCTAGATAACTAACTATTACACAAACTAATAAGCTAACTATTAGACTCTCATTGGAGAGATCTAACTATGATGGATGATAAAACTATTCACCCTACCTCTCTTTATATACTAGAGAGGCTAGGGTTTACAAGAAAACCTAGCTTTGATAAGAAGCTAACTTAATATTGCACATTAAGTCCTTGTTGTTTCATCTTTCTTCTTTTCTTCATATTTGGTTTTATAATCATCAAATCTCAAATCCCAACAATCTTCCTCTATTTGATATTACAAAACAATCTTTATGTATGAAACAATCTTCAAAGCTTCCCCTTGAATTAAGATCTTCTTGTACATGTCACCACTTTAAAATAAGCTGCAAACCATATAGTCTTCTTCCCCTTTTTGTAATCATCTAATAGGGGTCTTCTGTAGATAAGCAACTTGTGAACACTTCCCCTTAAGTGGTACATGTAGATGGTTAAACATGTTAACAATAAGCTTCCCCTGAAAGTATGCTAACCATCTCTTGAATCTCAAACTCAGTAGGCTCCAAGTAGTAATTATTGATGAAGAAAAATGAGTATAACCCATATGTTGAAGAAGTAGAATTTCCCAAACTTGTGTCTTATGTCTTGCACTATCCACATGACGTCAAACTTATACCAAGACCAAAATATAAGTAGATCGCAATCTCTTGACAAAATCCTCATCTTCTATAACATGAGACACTGAGCACAACAACGTAACTCCTTAAAGTGATAGCAAATGTACGTAGTAAGCATCATAAGGTAGATCATACACCTTTGCTAGATTCATCAAGTCTTCGTCAACACCATTTAAGCATGAACAAGTTATCTTTAAAAGGGGATTGAAACCTTTCAAGATATGATAAGACACACACCTGTGAAAATCAACTACAACATCAAATAAGCAATAACCAATTTTCTTTATAATAATCCCCAAAAAACGAGCCATAATATCATTATCTATCCGAGATCCAAATGCGTCAAAAACATGTACTATCCGATATCGGTCAAAGCTACCAGTACAAACTCTTTTATCGGACAGAACCAACAGTACAAACTGAGCAACGCTAGCGGTATTAATCAAACTATCATTTAGCAACGCATTTTCTGTCCCAAAACTGTTACAACTTTGTTACTGTTCCGTCACAAAGCTGTTACAAAACTGTCACCAAATCAATTTCTCCTTCTCCCGTGGAAAATAGTGACTCTTTTTCTGTCGCTAAGCTGTTGCAAACCTGTCACAAATCTTAATACTCCTTTCTCCCATGACATTCAGTGACACATGATCTGTTACTAAGCTGTTACTAATCTGTTACTAATGACATTCTCCTTCCTCCCATGTTCACCCCTATCTCTCTTATATACTAGAGAGCTAGGGTTACAAGAAAACCTTAGTCAAACATATCATAATTTGTTATTTTGTAACTTCCAGCATTCTTTATTGTTTTAGTCCAAAGTCATACATTTATCACTTAATGTTGATTTGGTAACATCCAAATCACATTATATGTTTATTTTAGTCAAAGATCCACATATCTATTTTTAAGTCCATAGTGTTTCATTCTATCTTATATAAGCTTATGTAGGTTCTGTAATCATCACAAAAATCTTTGATCCCAACAGACACCAAAAAGAATTTAGGCACCAATGGGTTTCTAGAAACCCATAATAAGCCGGGATATAAAGGCAACCACTTTCAAACACACCTTAAATCTTTATCACAAACACAAATGGAATTCTAGCCAAGCTAAGGAAGAAGTAGAAGGTCCCTAAGATCATAATAGAAGCTAAGAATCAAGAGAAGGAAGGTCTTGAATCCATATCTAGGCCGTCGAACCCAAAAAAAACCCACCATTTCGACCCATTTTAGGCTTATGTAAGACTTATAATCTTGTTTAATTAGATCATGATTATTTTAGAACTTATCATTAGCCTTGTTATATCATATATAAACTCTTTGTCTAAGCCTTGAATCCCCTCAAACATGCGTTTTTTATTTAAACCCTATAAAAAACGAACCGTTTTAATTTTTAGCTGACCCGTTTTGTTTTTCTAGCTAACGAATCCTTTTTCTAAACTTTTGTTACGTTAGAACATCTTATTTTAGCTTATTCTAATAAGCCATGACCTGCAAAACTCTTTTGGATTTCAAAAATATCAAAATTATGAATTTTGGACTTGATTTGCAAATGTTTTCATGCATAGGGGTATATATCGTAACTTTCTGAAATTTATAACTAGAGGGACTGAAAATGTCATTTTCCTAAAGCTATAACTACAAGGGGCTGTTTTGCCAAGTTCTAAAGTTAAAGGTTTATATTACATATACTTTATATATAAAGGACTAAATTTGTAAAAGTTTATAAATCAAGGGTATATATTGCCATTTTTGCAAACTTAAAAATATAAAATATAATATTTTTATATAAATTATAAAAATATATATTAATATTATAAGACTCGATTTTATTAAAACCCGATACATTTATCGCTATTAATCAACGATCGACGCATTATAAAACAATTACGTCATATAATTAACGTAATTTATCATCGACTAGCTTTTGAAGAAACTTAAAATCTTATCGTATCACGTTAGTAGGGAATTTCATGTGAGGGGTTCCATTTGGGTATTTATTTTGACGAGTTTGCTGGGTTTACGATTTAAAGTGCCCTGACTCCTCAAACGATACTACATGGCCTCTGGATTATGATAGCCCGAACAGTGATACAATATTTCTATAAATTAATAAATCAAAGTAATACGTTAAACTTTATGAAGTTTTGAAACATAAACAATCAAACTAATACTTGACATATTACCCCAGGTTGCGTGACGAGACCGTTACTTTCACTTGATATACTTTTGCCATCAATCAGATTTCCCTGTTAAGGTGCGTTCATAGCCTCGCATTTTAAATCTTTGAAATGTTTCATAAACCCGCGAGGGGGATACATGCTATAAACCATGAATGCAAGTGTTTTTCCAACTGTATGCTATCCTGATATATTATTGCCTAAGTCCTTACTTTTGCCATTAAGACCCCACTATCATGAATCGTTAATTACTTTTTGGAGTAAGCGTGAATGCTGTGAATAGATCTATTTGGGACTGAACTCCCCCGTTGGTGTACCTATACTTTCTGGTAACCAAACGCACTTCATTTGAATCACTATGCGGGTGTTTGGCAAAGGCACCCGTTGGGGCAACTTCTTGTGATTATTGATTATCTCAAGGTCTCGGTGTCATGAGCTTAGGGCAATAATACCGTTTTCTATAATAATTGTACTCATTGCAATTATTACACTTATGGGTGTATAACAACGTAACCCACTATTGAACTTGTATTCAAACTATTTACCATAAACCTATGAATTTCACTCAACCATTGTGTTGATCTTTTTAGCATGTTTATCTCATGTAATTGAGCATCACATGGCACGGAGTGGCACGGACTTGAAGATGGCTAAACTGTTATCATTCAAACTTTATGTTTCTAGATGTTGAGACCTCTTTCTTTTTGTAAAACTCTGATGAATAAATGAATGATAACTAAATTTTCTAAAAACGTCTCTTTATGAGTCGTTTTCTATAATTATGACTGTTATACTATGAAGTAATACCCCAGATTAGCATACGCTGCTATATTTGTCAAAATGGGGGTGTTATAGTTATATAATACTTGATATAAACTATATGAATGAATTGTGTTTTAAATGTATTTTTTATTGGTATAATTTTTTCATCAAATATTATATATACAAACAAAAATATTAAGGATTGAAGTTTATAAAAAAAATTTAAAAAGTAAAAAAAACAATTATTTTAAGACGGAGAAAGTATTGTTTTATTAGATATTAACTTGTTTACTAAATTAAGTTTTACTAAAAAAGTAGTATCGATCACAAGTTCACAACCCAGTACTTCATACTA